>CM035435.1:83054903-83312403 GCA_020310875.1 Ceratopteris richardii
TTCTCCTTTCAGGAGACTTATCCCACATATGATGTACTTTTGAGAGCCCCTCCCAAATCTATATAAAGAGGGCCTCTCCCCTCATTTGTACTTGGTTAGAAGCTTGAGGAGCCTACTCCATGCTCTTGGCAAGCTCATTTCTAATCCACATGAGTTTACCCACTTCATGGTCTACTCATTTTGTGTCTCACACATTCTTTGTTTTGTGAGAGTACTTTACTTTTCATTTTGCTTCTGCATGCATACTCTCTACATGGTATCAGAGCGCTGGGTGGAGGTGTTGGTGGTGCGTTTGGCGGTCATTTTGGTGGTAGTGGTGCTTGAGCTTTGGTGATCTTGCTTTCTCCTTATTGCCAAAAGCTTTTGCCATCAGCTTTGTGCTCTTTGGGTCTCATTTGCCCACCCTACCACCCTTTCTTATTTATCAGTTTTTATCCATATTTACCACTCTTTCCCTCCCACCCTTACCCCTGACGTTCTTTGATGATTTATGATCTGTTTCATGGTTTATATTGAGGCATTGAGCTTAAATCTAATGTGTTTTGGATAACCACTCGTTCCAATTCATTTTCATGGCATGATTTGAGTATACATTCATCCTCAATGTTGCGAGATTATTATATGCATCTGCTATAGTTACTTTGATTCTGCAATCGATAGTCCAACATTTGGGACTGCACTCACTCGTTGCCATGCCTCTCCGTGCGATAGCCCTGGGCACTACAATCAGATTATGGACCAGGAGCCTTTGAAGGCCGCCTTCGCAGAGCTGGTAGCCACCTTCTTGTTCGTGTTCATTGGCGAAGGAAGCTCCAGCGCTTTCATCGTGGTCAGTAGGAGCTACGTTCTCACGCTCTCTTCTTAGCGCCATTCCCGGACTACGCACACAACAAAAGTTTGTCTGCCTTTCAACCCATGCTATAGAAAGAGAGTGCAAAGGAAGCGCGCGATGGTGAGGAACAGAAGATAGCACTCAGCAGAAGAACTTTGTGCTTCCACACTGTGCAAAACATCTCTGGCTGGAGGATCAAAAGCAATCGAGTCTGGTGCGTTTTATACACGCATCAACTTCCACTGTGCTCTCTCGATAGATACTTCCAAGCTGTGTACCACCTACCTCTTTGTTCACAGCAGGATATAGAAGCTATCTTCATCTGTCGATACGTTAGCTAGCCATATTCCACTCGAAGATTGACGCACAAAGTCGCTGTCGGGATGAAATCCCGCAGGGAGTGTGCATTGTTTTTTTTTCAAAAGTTCATTGTTTTTGAGTTTTTGTGTGATGTTTTTGATCGAGAGAGTGGTATATTTTGTACATATTTAGGCCAAATTAATTGATTTTGTGATGCGAAAACATGTTTGAGATGTGTGTTAGACCGTGCGTGTAAATAATTGACGTTAGACCCATGAAAACTTTAGGTTTGACCCTTGAAACTGACTGGAAACATGAGTTTATCCCATGAAAACTGGACTTGAACCCTTGGAAACCCTTGGATTTTAGGCCGAAACTGTAAATAAACCCTTGAATTGGCGAGTTTGAGATAATTGTGAGCAAACCCTTACTTTTCCCGATCAAAAACTTTAGGTTGGACCCTTGGAAATGGCGGTTTCTGTAGGCCAAACCCTAAAAACCAATTAAACTGTAAATATCCAGTGTGAAATCAAAACCTTAGTCTAAGGGAAAATTAAAAAGTCTGCCAAAAATAGAAAGTTCATTGAGGAGGTTAGAACGTTCTAGAAACGAGTCCAAGGGGGGGCCTATAAATAAGTGCTAATTCATTTGTTTTTTCCCTACCCCGTGGATCTTGCTCGTGGATTGTCACCTCCAGGTATGCTCCTTGACCGTACTCCTTCATTTATGTTTTTTTTCCTTTTTCATATTTATGTGAAGTGTCGAGACGGAGGTAGTCTTCTCGTACGACCACATAGCTTGTGAGTTCATTTTCACAATTGTATACATGCGCTACATAGAGGTGGAGAGAGAGAGAGTAAGAGGTGGACTCGGGAAGAGATATGCGCTATTGGCTGCTAAAACATGAGAGTCTGAGGGAGAGAGTATTTGGAGGCGGCGCTGTGTTAACACGTAGAGAGAGTTATGTCGTGGCTTAGTGTCTGATCGACAGAGATGATGAGGGGAGAGAATTGTCCTGGAGGCACTACGCGAGGAATAGAGAGAGAGAACTACAATGGTCAACTGATGGCGACGCAGTCAAATACGCGTACTTTCATGAATGATACCATGTCTGAGAGATTCTGCAGCTGGGCATAACACACAGAAGAGAGATTCTTGCGGGCGCTGTTAGAGAGTGGAGGAAATGGCGTTGTTATGCCATGATAGAGAGATCGCCCCGGCAGAGTGATGGCAGTGGTTCTGTCCACGTGGAGAGAGACCCAAATTGGCGGCACCGCTGCAGATTGTCGTGAGAGAGAGAGAGAGAGAGAGAACAGAGCCATATGGAGAGAAAGAGGTGACGGTTGCGCTATGGAATTGTAGAGAGAGAGATACTGGCGGCCGCGCAAGCGATAGAGAGAGAAGAGGCTGTTCTGGCGGCGGTCCATCAGGAGACAGAGAGTGCGTAGAACTCTGTGAGAGAGAAAATGGTAGACACTCACAGGCTGCACCGCAGTGGAGGAGAGAGATTGCCGTCGCGCGAGGAATTGAGAGAGAGAGCTGCACACGGCAGGAATTGTGGAGGAGAAAGAGAGGCCATCTGCTACTCGTGATCCCTGAGACATCGGATGACTGGTGACTAGGCCGCGCATCCATTTCAGGAGAGAGACGCTGAGAGATTGTCGGCCGATGTTGTAGACGGTGATCCACGTCATTGATGTAGAGAGAGAGTAGATGGTGTCTGGATTCGGATGATGCATCGACTTAGAAGAGAGATGTGGCGCTCGATGTTTGGCCGCTCACGCACAGAGAATTCATGGAGAGAAAGAAGTATCAAGAATGGGCTGACGGCGAACGTGCGGACAGGGACACAAGAGAGAGATGAGAGAGTTGGTCGGTTCGTCGGTGCGCAGGCGAATTCACGTGAGGGGTAAGGTTCCTGCGGAGATTATGGCGGTGACTCCTTGATAGTAGATATGCAAAGCATGAAGGAGAGAGACGGGGACGTCGGCTGTTGATGCGCACGCACTGTGTGGCGGCTAATAGAAGAGAGAGAGAGGGAGAGAGAGAGAGGGAGAGATAGATGGGCGTAGTGTTTTGAGGGCAACAAATGTCGCAGCTCGTGGCTTACACATTTCAGATGCTGATCTTGTTGTGCATTATGATGTTGCGAATGACATTTGTACATCACTCTGGACGAACAGATCGTGCCGAAAAATTGGAGACTGCTATTTTAATGAATGAGGAACAACAACGTCGTAGTCTTGATTCACTTTAGCGGGAAAATTGACTAAAACAAAATCAAGTTGTTCGCTATACCAATAACATCCGTTACAAGAAGATATGTGTTGAGTGATTTTATCACAAGGTATGAGAAAGGTCGCAAGTCTATTGATTTAACTCAAACAAAAGAGAAAGAATTGATTTAATATTTTGACCTTGGTTAGCTTAATAAATCGACTTTAGTCCATTGGTTAAGTACACGTGGGAGTTGGATTCATAATAAGAGAGGTGATTATAGATCCCAAAGAGAATTGGAAGTGTAGGCTTTGCCAAGAACTCCAGAAAGAGAGAGAGAAAGAAAGAAAAGAAGAAATAAGAGGAGAAGGAAAGAAGTGTTTATGACCATGCATATGTTTTTTCCCCATGTGTCTATGTGCATGAATGTCATACAATTTGAAAGAGAAAAAGAAACAAATTAAAATTCAAATATGTTTTTATGTGCTAATGACTTTTCAAGTATGATTTATTCTTTTCAAGAAGTACTAACATGTTTAACCTACCCCGTGGATCTTGCTCGTGGATTGTCACCTCCAGGTTTATGCGGGTTTTGATCATCTGAAGTAAAGAGACGGAAGGCCATTGCGGAGGATACTTGAAGAAAAGAACGGACCGAAGTAAAGTTGGAAGAAAAGCTTGGACTGCGAAGACCGAAGCTGGATCCCGTAGGCGATTTCTCGCACTGTAGCGAGGGATCTAGAGTAGACACTAGCCGGCCCGCACTGTAGCGGCGGCGTTTATATTGCATCATCGCACCGCACTGTAGCGGTTTTATTGTACTAGCCGGCCCGCACTGTAGCGGCCTATTTTTGTATCATTCATTTTATTGGAGGCTTCAGTTCCGTTTTCGATTGTATCTTCGAGCTTGATCTACATCACGTGTTTCACTGCGGTATACACGTCTCTCTTTCCGACGCCCACGGTCCCACGTCTCGACACTTCCGAGGGGCGAGGGTCCCACGCGTACGAGGATCGCGCACGCTCCGGAGAGCACAGGCGAGGCGCCCAGCGCGCAGACGCCGCTCGCAGGACAGCGGGGACGGCGCACCAGAGCGGGGCCTGATCCAACCCCAGGCGCCGGCTTCCCGCCACGACCTCCTTCTTCCCGACACCTGAACCCGACGTGAAACGAGGCGGTTGCCCGGTGATCCTCGACACGCCACCCACTCCTTGAGGAAAGAGACAAGAACCTCGGCATCAGACAGAGATTCTAGGTACTAGCACTTCAAGTTATTTGAATTTTGCATTGTTTCACACACACTGTTGAAACAGAAAGACTGTCTTGCTGTCTGCGTTTGAGCATCCACGCTTTGCATTAGTTTAGTCCATACGTGTGAGCACTTTTTTTTCTTGCTAAGACTAGAGATTTACTGATTTCATAGCTTAGACAAAACATTAGAAAACTTATCACAAAAAGGGGGAAAATACATTGAGATCTTGGGAATCGAAGAGAGGACAGTTTGACTAGACTGTGGCCTAGGCAAATCAAAGAGCTTAGACTGACCTTTACCTCCTGGCTCGTGACTCATCAAGCCTCTTCTCTGATCTCTACTCAGAGCTTAGAGAAATAATTGAGCCACTTACGCTAGACCTTGTGCTACATTCTAGGACAGAGCAGAGAAGAGAGATGGAGGATATATTCAAGGAAATGGTAATAGAGAAACAAGGGGCCCGCGTAGTTCAAGCGGTATTGAGAGAAAAAGGAAAGTTTACAGGCTTGAACGTAACCGAGTACCTAGATGTTTTTGAGGAACAGGCACGGATTTATGGTCTACCCGAAGATGTGTTTACACATTACTTCACACGGGTAGTATCAGGATCCATTTTAGCCCCTATTACTGCACATATAGCAAAGCCTTGGGCCGAATTCAGAAAAGAATTACATAAGCTGTTTTATTTAGAAGACTTTTCCCAACACAGTAGAGAAGGGTTCTTGCGGTGGATAAGCTCTCCGAAGCCCACTGCATCCCTCACTCAACTTTTGAATGAGTTCCTGAGAAGATATGAACAACTTCCACAGGCCGATTTAGATGCTTTGAAACCTGACTTAGTTATATCTTTTCTTAGAATCTTAAGTCTTGAAGACAGGACTGAGGTCGAAAGGAGGATTGAAGAGCCTGGGAAGAGATTTGGATTGACTGAAGATTGGGGTGTAGTGAGGAGAGAGGTAGAAGCGGTTGCCCAAATGAGGCAACGCCAGGCGGTGTTATACGATAGACCTGCAGTGGTAACACCACAACCGCCTAGGGAAGCTCCACTTCCAGTAATCCCGAACGTGCCTGCAGCGTCAGCTTTTGCTAATGTTGCGTCCACTTCGCGATCGCCAATAGAGCTACAGGTTGAGATTCTCAGTCGACAGATAGAGAATCTTATTACGATGCAAGCGTCTATGTCAAAAGAAATGGCGAGTATTCATAATAAAGTTAATTCTATGGGATATCAGAACCCCACTCCTCCTCAGGCGAGTACGAGTTATGCAGATACTTTACAGAGAGGCACTATGCCCATTCCAAATATGCACGGCTATGTGATGCCACAACCTGCACCTCTAGTGCAGCCTGTTGCCCAACAGATACCTACACCACCAGTGCAAACCACATTTCAAAGAAACACTGGACCTTTTGAGAGACGCGCGACTGGTGGGTTTGGAGGGGCTAAGAGATGCGTATGGTGTGATGCACAAGAGCATTTTTCATATGCCTGTGAAGAGCTTAAGCTAGCAAAAGAGCATCAACTGGTGATAGATATCGATAAGAAGTTATGTGACTTCAGGACCCGCCTTCCTCTACCTGTGAATTGGGGAAAGGGGGGAATGAAGAAGTTTTATGAAGATTTATCTGGCAATAATGCAAGTACATCAGCTGCACGATTAGAACCTGTTGAGGAGGAAGATGAAAAAGTGCTTAGACCTCGACCCCAAAGAAATTATTCCATTGAGGCTTTAGTGAGGGCTAGGGATGCGATTATGCAGAAGACTGCCTGGAAGTCTCCTGTTGATGAATCCTCGGTCTATTCCCATATAGCCAATGTAGAGGAAAAGAGGAAAAGGGATGAGAGTCAGGGAGAGACTGAGCCTGAAAGAAGAGTGACTAGAAAGCAAAGTCAAGAGGCCGAAGAAAAGGCTAAAGAGCATGAGAAGAAAGTACAATTCAAAGAGCCTGTTGTTTCAAAGGAAGAGGCAAAGAAAAAAGAGATAAGAGAGGGAAAGAGGCCAGCTGGGCCAACTAAGATTCAAGAACTGACTAAGGAGAAAGAGAAAGAACCTGAACCGGTTCAAAAGAAAGATGAAATTCAAGAAAGTATTCAAGAGGCTGACAAAGAAAAGAAGAAGAAAAAGAAGAGAACTCCAAAGGCTGTATTAATTTCTGAGTTGGAAAGGAAAAATGATGCAAGAGAGATATTAAATGACATTTTACTGAAGAGCCAAGTGACCATGTCCTTGGAGCAGGTCTTCTCCATAGCGAAGCCTGAGTTCAAGGACAGTTTCATAAGGCTGGTTAAGAGAAAGAGGTTTCCATTACCTGAAGATGTAGAGATGGAAGAAGCAACTGAAGATATTCAAGTGATAAATGAAGCAGTTACATTGAGTGATACATCTGATGATGATGATGATGAGGTTGCCAGGTGTCATAAAAATTCTCTAGGTCCTATCATACCTGATGATGAAATGAGGAAGACAGAAAGTGAGTTTAGCAGGACCTTTTGGGCGAGAGGAACTCCTGAGATGAAGATAAAGTTAGGGAGCAACGAGGAGTCATGTTTTGCTCTGGCCTTGATTGACTCAGGGTCAGAGATAAATGTGATTTCTAAGAAGCTCTATGATAAGTTTAGGTGGCCGATTGACAAAGATCATGGATGGAGGATGAGGACAGCGGATAATGGTTCAGGAGCACTGCTTGGGGCATGCGCTTTTGTGCCTGTGACCATAGGTGGGATTTCTGAGGAATTTCACTTCTTTGTCCAGGACCATTGTTCATATGAGGCTATCCTTGGGCAGCCCTTTATAGCTGAGGTAAGAATGGAGACTAAGGCCATGGATGATGGATCTGCCTATGCACGAATCCGTTCTAGATCTGGTCTACATTCTTTGCAAGTGATGATTGTGTGTCCAAATCACTCTAGGAATAGAAAGAATATAAGAAAGAAACCTATTAATTCACATGACCATGATGAGTGTATGCCTGTTGGAGAGTATGGAGCTTCTGCTGATCAAAATTTCTGTTAGGATCCACTGTTGAGCGAGACAACAGTGGGAGTTGGTTTGATGTCTCGCATGATTCTGTACAAAGATTTGAAAGTTTTTCTGTTTATTCATCTGCATTCAAGTTGCTATGTTTACAGAAAGAAAATGTTTCAAATAAATTCAGAAAAGTTCATGAGAGATACTATAAGGATTTAGGAATGATGTTACCTGATGAGAAGATTGAAGATGTGATCCAGTTGGAGAGAAGTTCGACTACTCTGGAAGAGCTTGAGAAGGCATTTGAAAGAAATGAGAAATCAGAAATGTTTATGCTCAGTTCTATCCAAGAGTATGAGATGATTAAGGAGTTTATGAGAAAGCATGAAGTAAATACGAAGTATAAGACTGTGGATAAGAAAGTGAAGCCTATAGCTCAGCCATTGCCTGAAGATAGTCATGAAAAGTATCTGCGAGTGTCAGATGACCCTATGCTGAGACGACGAGAGCTCATAGGGCATCATTTCACTGATGAGACTATTAAAGAGATCAAGTTTGGAGAAAAACCATTCCTGAGAGAAGAAGAAAAACAAAAATTTATTGAAGTCATCAAGAAACACGAAAAAGCGTTTGCACTTTTTCCACATGAGATAGGTTGCGCAGACCCGAAACAAGTACCCCCCATGATTATCTTTACAGTGCCACATATACCATGGAATATCCGACCTATACCAGTCCCAAAGGCTCACTTACCTGAGCTGATGAGGTTGCTAAAGGAAAAGATTTCCATGCGGATATTGGAACCCTCCTCGGCTCCATATTCGAATAGGTGGTTTACTGTGCCGAAGAAAAATGGGAAGCTTCGTTTCATTCAGGATCTGCAGCCTGTGAATAAAGTCACAATTAGAAATGTAGGGACAGGACCCATAGTGGATGAGTTTGCTGAAGCGTTTGCTGGACATTCCATCTACTCTATGGGTGATCTGTATTCAGGTTATGACCAGTTTCAGTTGGCTATGGAGAGTAGAGACATTACGACCATGAGGACTCCACTGGGCCTTGTACGCATGTGTACCTTGCCGCAGGGAGCGACGAATTCTGTGGCTCACATGATGAATGCCATGAATCTGGTTTTACGAGACTTTATACCATCTGTGACTATGCCATTCATTGATGATGTTCCAATAAAGGGATGTGAGGAAAGAGTGAAAGATGTGAGTTTAGATGCTTCAGGATGTAGAAAGTTTGTGAGAGATCATATTGCTGATTGTGAGAAGATCTTTGAGAGGTTTGAAGATGTGGGACTAACACTTTCTTTAGAGAAATCTATTTTTGGCGTTGATGAGGTCCTCATTGTAGGACATCTGTGTGGACATTATGGCCGCAAGCCGTACCCGCAGAAAGTTGAGGCCATTAGCAGGATCTCTGAAGTGTGTCGTAATGTCAGTGAGGTGAGAAGGTTTCTAGGAGCCTGTGTATTCTATGTGATATGGATTCCTCACTTTGCTCACGTTGCGAACCCCTTATATGATCTCCTGAGAAAGAGAAAGAAGTTTGTATGGACAGAGAAACAGTCGAGAGCTATGCGTAAACTGAAGCAGCTGCTAATTGAAGCTCCAATTCTGAAGCGTGTTGACTATTCAGATCAGAGACCTATCATTTTGACCGTTGATACCAGTCCTATTGGCATAGGCTGGGTCATAGGGCAAGATGATGATGAGGGGCAGAGATATGCAGTGCGCTTTGGTGCTAAGATCCTACATGATACCCAAAGAAAATATCCACAGATTAAGAGAGAGTTATGGGGATTGGTGACTGCTTTAAAGAGCGATAAAGAGTATTTCATTGGGGCGAATGTGATAGTTGAGACTGACTGTCTTCCACTGATTGGCATGATTGCAAATTGTTCATCTCCGGACATTGCTATGCTTAGATGGATCTCTTATATAAAGTTTATAAATCCTGCATTTGTACACATAGCTGGGAAGTCGAATACAGTGGCTGATATGCTTTCAAGGGCAAAATTCGATGATGAGTCTGATGATGATGATGAGGTAGAAAAGGATATACATATGATAAGATACGATCCATTGGTGTATGTATATGAGCAGTTCCGAGAGAATGAGTATGATGGTGAGTGGAGAGATATAGGGAGATATCTGAGTACTCTGAAACCTTCCCCCGGTTGGTCCACAAATAAGTATAGATCCATCAGGAAAAAGTCTTACAACTTTTTCTTGAAGGATGGGCTTATTTGGCGACACGCTAAAGGCAAGGTGAAGAGTCCACAGAGAGTATTGAGTTCGAGGAGTCTTCAGAGAAAAGTTATGAGAGAGATGCATGAGACCTTATGGGCGGGTCACAAAGGATTTTATGCTACATATGAGAAGATCAGGGAAGCTTACTGGTGGCCAGGGATTTATGTCAGTGTGAGAGATTTTGTAGGCACTTGTGCTACATGCCAGGTGCATTCATCAGTTAGGCATAGAGACCCGTTACATCCGACCTACCCTCCTTGTATCCATTACAAGTGGGTGGTCGACCTTGTAACCATGCCCAAAGGGATAGATAAGATGAGATACATTGTACTGGCCAGAGAGGACTTGACCAACCATGTGGAAGGTCGAGCTCTTCGAACGAAGACTACTTATAATGTATGCAAATTCCTTTTAGAAGAAGTGATCTCGAGATTCGGATACGTTGAGAAAGTGGTTGCGGACAGGGGAGAGTTGGATGCGAGAGAGGCAAAAGAGTTCTTTGATCGTCATGGAATTCGATTGTCTCTCACCACTGCCTATAACCCAGAAGCAAATGGGAAAATCGAGAGAGGTCACCCTTCCATTGTGAAGGCGATCTCTAAGGCTTGCAGCGATGACATAAGGCAGTGGCCTAGGTTTCTTCCATTCGCGCTATGGGCTGATAGGATGACTTACACTCGGTCCACAGGATTCATGCCTGCTGAATTGATGTATTGTCAAAAGCCAATCTTCCCCATCCAGACTCAGATAGTGACATGGTTGACGCTCCCATGGAATGATAGTATGACGAGAGAAGAGTTATTATCATTGAGAATAAAGCAGTTAGAACAAAAGGAAATGAAAAGTTGAAAGAAGCAGTCCAAAAGTTAAAGGAGTCAAGGCTAAAGAATAAGATCTATTTTGACAAAACCCATCGACTGAGACCACGTAGGATTGAGATAGATGATTGGGTGTTGGTGTACGACAGTACATTCGATACTCAATATGATGCTAGGAAGAAATTAACCAAACGATGGTTTGGGCCATATGTGGTTACGTCTGTGTTTGAGAATGGTACGTATGCACTTCGTGAGTTAGACACTACTCCTTTGAGATCTTTGATTGCAGGAAAGAGGATAAAATTATTCAAGAAAAGAAATGAAGCGGATTATGAGATTGAGCAAGAACTTCTGGAGGGAACTGATGACACTGAGGCTGATGCTGATGAAGAATGATAGACCATCAAGATTAAAGAAAAGCTGGATCAAAATGAAGAAAAATGACCAGGTGAAACGTTTTTGATTTGAGATGTGTTTTCTTTCTGATAGAGCATATGCATTGCATTGATGTGTGTGATAAAGATATGTATGAGTTTATGAAAATCATGTAGAATGAAGATACCAAATATCTATTATGGGTTTGCATGAAGCATGAGCGACTAGAAATTATATGAATAGGATCAGTTAGTGGACTAGAGATTTTTGGGAGTGAAAGCTTGGGAATGTAATGACATGCTTAGACCGAGTGCATGTATATGCTGATTGATTTGAACACTCAGTGAGTGGGAAACTTTGGATCCTAGTATTTATTTCTTGCGAGATCTTACCTCCATATGGATCATGATTTATAAAGAAACATTCATACTCATGCCAGCTTATATGTGCGTGTATGTTGTTGGTGCGCTACGATGGGCTAGTAGGCGGGTGGAACCACCTTGGTCGGGTGATCAAGGCCACGAGCCGTAGCTAGTTTCGTCGTAGGCCTGACCTATCTGTTGTCATGTGCCTGTATGGGTCGGTAGGCGGGTGGAGTCACTCTGGCCGGGTGGTCAGAGCCACGAGCTGACGTCGATTTCATGCAGGGCTGACGTTGTGTATATCGTGCGCTATGTCGGGTTGGCAGACAGGTGGAATAAACTTGGCCGGGCGGACAAGTCCATGAGTCGCACCCGATTTCGACATAGGCCGATTTGTGAAAAATAAAAGATAAAAAGAATAAATGTTGAGCTGAGATGAAGTGGAAAATAAAGAAAGAGAAAAAGAAAAATGAAAAGGAGAAAGGAAAAGAAAGATCTAATGGAGAGCTGGACAAGTAGGAGATAAATAGTAGGAATCGAGGTATATTCTATAAACTGAGTTAGTAGAAACATATGTATATACTAGTACTTAGAATGAGCAGTTGGATCTGAACCAGTTAAACGAACAAAAGATCTGGAAAGCCGACGATTTATTCATGTGATTACTTGTCAGATTGCAGACGCAGAAACATAATATGATGTTTGTGAAGCTTGAATCTACTTAATTTTCTAAAATTCATACTAATCTTTATAAAAATTGCATGACTGCATGAGATCATGATTCGAGTTTTGAGAAGAAAAAGATAAAAAGTGTAAAGAAATTTTAAAAGAACCCTGATACTCTTTTGTTGGATCTTGCAGGTTGGCCCATCGGGACGATGTGCAGGTTTAGCGGGGGCGAATGTCGGGATGAAATCCCGCAGGGAGTGTGCATTGTTTTTTTTTTCAAAAGTTCATTGTTTTTGAGTTTTTGTGTGATGTTTTTGATCGAGAGAGTGGTATATTTTGTACATATTTAGGCCAAATTAATTGATTTTGTGATGCGAAAACATGTTTGAGATGTGTGTTAGACCGTGCGTGTAAATAATTGACGTTAGACCCATGAAAACTTTAGGTTTGACCCTTGAAACTGACTGGAAACATGAGTTTATCCCATGAAAACTGGACTTGAACCCTTGGAAACCCTTGGATTTTAGGCCGAAACTGTAAATAAACCCTTGAATTGGCGAGTTTGAGATAATTGTGAGCAAACCCTTACTTTTCCCGATCAAAAACTTTAGGTTGGACCCTTGGAAATGGCGGTTTCTGTAGGCCAAACCCTAAAAACCAATTAAACTGTAAATATCCAGTGTGAAATCAAAACCTTAGTCTAAGGGAAAATTAAAAAGTCTGCCAAAAATAGAAAGTTCATTGAGGAGGTTAGAACGTTCTAGAAACGAGTCCAAGGGGGGGCCTATAAATAAGTGCTAATTCATTTGTTTTTTCCCTACCCCGTGGATCTTGCTCGTGGATTGTCACCTCCAGGTATGCTCCTTGACCGTACTCCTTCATTTATGTTTTTTTTCCTTTTTCATATTTATGTGAAGTGTCGAGACGGAGGTAGTCTTCTCGTACGACCACATAGCTTGTGAGTTCATTTTCACAATTGTATACATGCGCTACATAGAGGTGGAGAGAGAGAGAGTAAGAGGTGGACTCGGGAAGAGATATGCGCTATTGGCTGCTAAAACATGAGAGTCTGAGGGAGAGAGTATTTGGAGGCGGCGCTGTGTTAACACGTAGAGAGAGTTATGTCGTGGCTTAGTGTCTGATCGACAGAGATGATGAGGGGAGAGAATTGTCCTGGAGGCACTACGCGAGGAATAGAGAGAGAGAACTACAATGGTCAACTGATGGCGACGCAGTCAAATACGCGTACTTTCATGAATGATACCATGTCTGAGAGATTCTGCAGCTGGGCATAACACACAGAAGAGAGATTCTTGCGGGCGCTGTTAGAGAGTGGAGGAAATGGCGTTGTTATGCCATGATAGAGAGATCGCCCCGGCAGAGTGATGGCAGTGGTTCTGTCCACGTGGAGAGAGACCCAAATTGGCGGCACCGCTGCAGATTGTCGTGAGAGAGAGAGAGAGAGAGAGAACAGAGCCATATGGAGAGAAAGAGGTGACGGTTGCGCTATGGAATTGTAGAGAGAGAGATACTGGCGGCCGCGCAAGCGATAGAGAGAGAAGAGGCTGTTCTGGCGGCGGTCCATCAGGAGACAGAGAGTGCGTAGAACTCTGTGAGAGAGAAAATGGTAGACACTCACAGGCTGCACCGCAGTGGAGGAGAGAGATTGCCGTCGCGCGAGGAATTGAGAGAGAGAGCTGCACACGGCAGGAATTGTGGAGGAGAAAGAGAGGCCATCTGCTACTCGTGATCCCTGAGACATCGGATGACTGGTGACTAGGCCGCGCATCCATTTCAGGAGAGAGACGCTGAGAGATTGTCGGCCGATGTTGTAGACGGTGATCCACGTCATTGATGTAGAGAGAGAGTAGATGGTGTCTGGATTCGGATGATGCATCGACTTAGAAGAGAGATGTGGCGCTCGATGTTTGGCCGCTCACGCACAGAGAATTCATGGAGAGAAAGAAGTATCAAGAATGGGCTGACGGCGAACGTGCGGACAGGGACACAAGAGAGAGATGAGAGAGTTGGTCGGTTCGTCGGTGCGCAGGCGAATTCACGTGAGGGGTAAGGTTCCTGCGGAGATTATGGCGGTGACTCCTTGATAGTAGATATGCAAAGCATGAAGGAGAGAGACGGGGACGTCGGCTGTTGATGCGCACGCACTGTGTGGCGGCTAATAGAAGAGAGAGAGAGGGAGAGAGAGAGAGGGAGAGATAGATGGGCGTAGTGTTTTGAGGGCAACAAATGTCGCAGCTCGTGGCTTAGACATTTCAGATGCTGATCTTGTTGTGCATTATGATGTTGCGAATGACATTTGTACATCACTCTGGACGAACAGATCGTGCCGAAAAATTGGAGACTGCTATTTTAATGAATGAGGAACAACAACGTCGTAGTCTTGATTCACTTTAGCGGGAAAATTGACTAAAACAAAATCAAGTTGTTCGCTATACCAATAACATCCGTTACAAGAAGATATGTGTTGAGTGATTTTATCACAAGGTATGATAAAGGTCGCAAGTCTATTGATTTAACTCAAACAAAAGAGAAAGAATTGATTTAATATTTTGACCTTGGTTAGCTTAATAAATCGACTTTAGTCCATTGGTTAAGTACACGTGGGAGTTGGATTCATAATAAGAGAGGTGATTATAGATCCCAAAGAGAATTGGAAGTGTAGGCTTTGCCAAGAACTCCAGAAAGAGAGAGAGAAAGAAAGAAAAGAAGAAATAAGAGGAGAAGGAAAGAAGTGTTTATGACCATGCATATGTTTTTTCCCCATGTGTCTATGTGCATGAATGTCATACAATTTGAAAGAGAAAAAGAAACAAATTAAAATTCAAATATGTTTTTATGTGCTAATGACTTTTCAAGTATGATTTATTCTTTTCAAGAAGTACTAACATGTTTAACCTACCCCGTGGATCTTGCTCGTGGATTGTCACCTCCAGGTTTATGCGGGTTTTGATCATCTGAAGTAAAGAGACGGAAGGCCATTGCGGAGGATACTTGAAGAAAAGAACGGACCGAAGTAAAGTTGGAAGAAAAGCTTGGACTGCGAAGACCGAAGCTGGATCCCGTAGGCGATTTCTCGCACTGTAGCGAGGGATCTAGAGTAGACACTAGCCGGCCCGCACTGTAGCGGCGGCGTTTATATTGCATCATCGCACCGCACTGTAGCGGTTTTATTGTACTAGCCGGCCCGCACTGTAGCGGCCTATTTTTGTATCATTCATTTTATTGGAGGCTTCAGTTCCGTTTTCGATTGTATCTTCGAGCTTGATCTACATCACGTGTTTCACTGCGGTATACACGTCTCTCTTTCCGACGCCCACGGTCCCACGTCTCGACACTTCCGAGGGGCGAGGGTCCCACGCGTACGAGGATCGCGCACGCTCCGGAGAGCACAGGCGAGGCGCCCAGCGCGCAGACGCCGCTCGCAGGACAGCGGGGACGGCGCACCAGAGCGGGGCCTGATCCAACCCCAGGCGCCGGCTTCCCGCCACGACCTCCTTCTTCCCGACATCGCGTCGAAACTTTCGAGAGAGCTCGTTCTGTCCGCCTCAACAGAGAGCACATAGTTACAAGTGTTCTGTCCTTTGGAAGTTGGCCCTGCGTTGGTTTGTCTCTAGGAGGCGTAGAGCTCTCCCTTCCCCGTTCCTGTCCCACCCCCTTTCTCTTCCTGCCATATGCGGATGCTTGTAGAGACTTTGCACATCTCACATCTGGTGTTTGTGCATCGTAGCCTGTATCTTGTTTTGTGCAAGAGCAGAGAGAAGAAAGACTCGGGATTGTGATAGCTACCTGGACCTGAGACCCAATCGTGACCAAGTATTTGGCTTTGTAATCGAATGATTCTATCTCATCCCATAACCAACCAGATATTGGCTCTAGCTCTATCCTATATTCAACCTGCACCACTCATAGAACGAGTGATCGAGAAGCTTTCATCCGCTGCAGAAACTTGGATCAATGCATCTGAAATATCGTTTTTTTTAGCAGGTCACGTGCGCCCATTAACATCATCGAGATATCAGAACTTGGCGCTATATGAAGTCTTTATCACAATTCTGCAATTCCTCTATAAATTGCACGTTTAAGAATCTCTAACTTTAACGATTTATCAATCTTTTTTTTTGCATATTCAAGAAGAACCCGCGTGAGTCTTATGGTTAAGCTCCCTCCATTGTAATACAGATTAGTGAGAATTCTACTTATCAAAGGATCAAAATCCCCTTTGTACCTTTGTCAACGGATCATTTTGAATTTCTAGGGAGACAACCCTATTTTGAGCACATCATTTGGTACCCAACGTACTTTGTAAGGGTTACTTTGTATTCTTCTATAGTTTGTATTCTTCTATAGGATTGTAAACCTCACTCCTTTGTGGAACTCCATTTGGTATTTCTCAAAATACTTTTGTAAGTTATTCAAGGAATCTACTCTTAGTTTTCACCATCCCAAGCACATTGTAAGCAAGAAAACCAACTCTATGTTGGCACACTTTGGCACCAAGTGCCCCCTCCTCTTGTAACAACAATATATAAGAAGAAGGATTTTGTGTGTGTGTTCGTGTGAGTTGGAGGCTAATCTAAGCCCACTCACAAGCTTCTTCAAGTCTCTAAGGTTCAATCGGTCTACATCGGGCTCATCTAAGCCCTCTCCTCTCGCGTCGACTCATCTTGGTGTTGTACAAGTACATGGCTACTCTAAGCCCTCCCCCCCTCCCCAAGATTTTTAAGTGCGGTGTCCATTTGTTCATTTCAAGCTTTGCAATTATTTGGTGCAACATTTTTGGCAAGAGATTTTGGTAGTGTTTCTAAACACTTTATCTTCAAAGCTTTGTAATGACCAAAAGTGAAGGTAGCTCATCATCTATGGCTAACTTCTTACCCTCTTTCACCCCTATTTTTATGCCTAAGGATGAACGCCTCAATGGACAAAATTACAATCTATGGAAAGATGTCATGCGCGCCTATCTCTATACGAATCTCCTTCATGAGGTAGTAGATGGGTCCAACCCCGAACCCAATAGGGATACCAACTTAGACAATTGGCATGTGTGGAATGTCAAGGACAAAAGAGCTTTAGGTAAACTGTTACTTGCATGCGACGAACTGACAAAAGGACATATTACTGCTTGCAAGACGTCCAAGGATGCTTGGGATACGTTAGCCGCTTTGTATGAAGACAAGACCCCTTCGAAAATATATGCATTAGAGGTCGAGTTTCATAATTTGACCATTAGGCCACACGACACAATTACCAAGGTCGTAGCACAATTTGAGGATTACCAGTGTAAATTAGCACTATGTGGTAGGAAAATCTCTAGTGAAGACATGGCCATTAGACTTCTTAATAAATTACTGAAGTCATACGAGACATTTGTCACAACTTTGTATAATCGCGGCCAAGTCTTATCTTGGGAAGAGATTCGTCGACTACTTCACGACTCGCGAGCAAAATCGACTTCCTCCTAGGAGTCAGCCATGAAGGCCAAAGGCCCCTTCAATAAGGGAAAAACCACAAGTCATCAGGCTAGCAATGGATCTAAGCAAGGATCGCATAATTCATCGAAGAAGTTCACCTGTAATTTCTATAGAAAATCAGGCAACTTAGAAAAGTTTTGCTATAAAAAGCAACAATAATCGAAGGCTTCTACATCTAGGCAAGCATCCAAAGGATCCCAACATAGATCTCACTGCTCGAGTGAGGAACTCTTCATCTCCACAGAAGCTAATACCCTAGTCACTTCTAGCTCCCCGCATGAGTGGATTTTCGATACCGGAGCTACCTCCCATATGTGCAAAGACAAGGGCTCCTTTCAGGAACTCGAAGAGCATACGAGAGAAGTCTATCTCGGCAACAACAAGAGTTTACCCATCGAAGGAAAAGGGAGAGTTCAAATTTCCAACCATCAGGGGGAATGCAAGTCTTTATCCAATGTTCTCTTTGTTCCAAACTTATGTATGAATCTACTTTTTGTCAAGGCCATTACAGATCAGGACAAACAAGTATGGTTTGATAACACCTTAGTTAAGGTAGTTGATCCCCATACAAAGGATGTCGTTGCTCAAGATATTGAGGAAAAGGGCCTCTACAAGCTATCATGCTTTGTATCCAAAGAATCAAACTCAAGTTTGTGGCACCAGAGATTTGGCCACACTTCATACTTATCAAAAATCTCTTCATCCCAACTTATGAAGGGATTGCCAAAGATAGGGCAACTTACTGATGTCTGCCAAGCTTGCACCCAAGGCAAGCAATACAGGGCCCCAGTTCCCAAGGAAGCTTCAACATGAGCGAGGAACCCACTTGCCCTTATCCACATGGACTTATGTGGACCTATGGATACCCCATCGCTGAGTGGATCCCTCTACTTTTATCTTCTAGTAGATGACCACTCTTTCTTTATTTGGGTGTACTTTTTGAAGTCAAAGGTAGACACATTCTCTAGGTTTCAAACTTGGATCAAGGAAGTTGAGAATGAAGCTTCAACTAAAGTCAAAACCATCAGATAAGATGGAGGTGGCGAGTTTATCAATCATGACTTTGATAACTTTCTCACCTAGAAAGGGATCAGAGGACAAGTCACTCAGCCTCATACTCCATCACAGAATGGAGTTGCTGAAAGGAAGATACGCAACGTGATGGAAATGACACGAACAATGCTTCATCACAAGGATCTACCCTACAAGTTTTGGGCAGAAGCTGTGCATACTGCCGTTCACATTCTTAATCGAGGATTTACAAGTGCATTACACAAAAAAACACCCTTCGAAGCATACTATGGAAGAAAACCAAATGTGAACTACTTTCGAGTCTTTGGTAGTGAAGCTTTTGTCCATGTACCAAAAGAAGACACATATATTCATAGGCTACAGTGACCAATCAAAGGCATACCGTCTATATGATATGGAAAACCACTCCATCACCATTTCGAAGGATGTGATCTTCAATGAAGCTTCATCATACTCAAGAAAAGATTCAAGTACAAGTCTTAGTCCACCTATCTACACTTCAAAGGGGGACTCAGTAGTTTAAACTTCCAACTCATAAGCAAGTACTTCACAACAACCACGCCGATCTCAAAGGCTTCTTGATAGGCAACAACGCGAACAAAGTCATTATGTTAATTATGCTCTAATGCACCAAATTCAGCAAATTCCAGAGCCATCTAACTACAAAGAAGCTCAAGGCCAACCAGAATAGGAAACAACTATGAAAGAAGAACTCGATGCAATAGCAAAGAACAAGACTTGGACATTAGTTCCCAAACTAACCAACCATCAAGTCATAGGAGTCAAGTGGATATACAAAGTCAAATACAAGTCTGATGGCACCCTAGATAAATATAAGGCAAGATTAGGAGCTAAGGGATACAAGCAACAACATGGCATTGACTGTGAAGAAACCTTTGCCCCTGTTGCAAGATTCACAACCATAAGAATCGTCTTAGCACTAAGTGCTCACTTTAAGTGGCCCATTTACCAGCTGGACGTCAAAAGTGTGTTCCTTAATGGTGATCTTCAAGAAGAAGTATATGTTGAACAACCTGAAGGTTTCAAGATCAAAGGCAAAGAAGATCAAGTCTACACGCTTCACAAGGCACTTTACGGACTCAAGCAAGCTCCCAGGGCTTGGTATGAAAAGATTCACAAGTTCTTTGAAGACAAGGGCTTTCATAGAAGCAATGCTGATGCTAATCTCTACATCTATCAAAAGGAATCTTTAGTAGCCATCATCATTCTCTATGTAGATGACTTGATCTTGATAGGCTCAGACGAAGAACGCATCCAGTTCATCATCACACAGCTTCATCTTGAGTACTCTATGACAAATCTTGGATTACTAAACTACTTCTCAGGTATGGAAGTTTGACAAACACAAGAAGGTATATTTCTATCACAACAGAAGTACTGCTCTGATCTACTTTCCAGATATAACATGGACCAGTGTCGCTCAGTTTCTACACCACTTGATCCAAACATCAAGCTTACACTAGAGGACTCATCATCACTTGTGGATGTGCATACCTATCGACAGCTTGTTGGCTCATTACTCTATCTTGCCAACACTAGACCAGATATTGCTTATGCAGTTGGTATACTCAGTCAGTTTGCACATCAGCCTCGTCAGACTCATTGGGATGCTGCTCAGAGACTAATTCGATACCTTGCCCTCACCCGACATCATGGTATTTAGTACAGAGGGGGCATCGAACTCGCCGGATATTCAGATTCAGATTGGGCTGGTGATCCTGATTCTCGACGGTCTACTTCTGGGTATCTATTCTTGCTTGGCTCAGGACCTATCTCTTGGGCAAGTAAGAAGCAGCCTATAGTTGCACTGTCATCTATCGAAGCCGAGTATCGAGCATCTAGCTTTGCAGCATGTGAGGCCATTTGGCTTCAATGTTTATTATCTGACATTGGTGTTTTGCACGATACTCCGACATGTCTTTGCATGAACAGATAGTCAGCCTTGGCCATCGCCAAGAATCTAGTGTTCCACGCTCGGACAAAGCATATCGAGATCCAGTACCACTTCATGCGCGAGAAGCTCATATCTCAGGAGATTACTCTAGAGCAGTGTACCTCTCAGGAGAACCTGGGAGACATGTTCACGATGGCTCTACCTCCAGTCCCACTTTAGTGCTTGGTGGACCTCTACAGGATTCAGCCGCTCAAAATGGAGCTTCAGAGGGAGTGTTGACGACATGATTGCTCCTACTTCATCTACATTTGTATCTGCATGAGTGCATCTCCATTTTGTATCCAGGAGGCACTCCATTTCCAGTCTATTTCCATTTTATATTGTACTTCCTTTGTATTTGGGTACCTTGCCATGTGCTTCTACTAGTTGTATTCATTCTCCTTTCAGGAGACTTATCCCACATATGATGTACTTTTGAGAGCCCCTCCCAAATCTATATAATGAGGGCCTCTCCCCTCATTTGTACTTGGTTAGAAGCTTGAGGAGCCTACTCCATGCTCTTGGCAAGCTCATTTCTAATCCACATGAGTTTGCCTACCTCATGGTCTACTCATTTTGTGTCTCACACATTCTTTGTTTTGTGAGAGTACTTTACTTTTCATTTTGCTTCTGCATGCGTACTCTCTACAGAGACGACTTGGAGATTCAATACCACTAGAGTACTGCGCATTCTTGACCCTAGATAATTGCAGAGATCCTAATTTCAATCGTGCATTGCAGATCGGGCACAATTAAAAGAACGCCCCATACAAAGGGTCGGTTCCAAGATTCGAGCCCGCAACATCCTGTTACTATAGCCCATGCTCTATTCAACAAAGCAGGCCTGGTTCAGTTTATTACTTGTTATGAGGTGCTTTTGATCTCAAGACATCGAGAAGCAGCTACGTCTGCTCTATCCACAAGAGGAGCCCCATCGACGATGATCTGACATGCTTATGGTATAAACTTAATTTCAAATTGGCTCGCGTGCTGCAAAAGAGGAGCATGCAAATACTAAAAGAAGTACGTGATCTACAAAAGATGGCACTCGGGATTTGAGCCCGCGATAATCTGGTTTAAAGGCTATGCTCTATCTAGCAAAGCGCAATCTATCTGGGAGATCAAATAGAGTTCATGATTGATTTGTTTGGGTTTTAGCTTAAAAGTGAACTAAAGAAGCTTGAGGAAAATAAGAAGATTCAGAGGGATTGGAACTATCAACCTCATCGACGTTAGGCATCTCCTCTAACCATGCAAACAACATAGGATGTTGCATGCATATACCTTCTATAAAATACTACATGCTGATCTTGGACCTGTATATGGATGCATTTGAGTGTTGAACCTTCCAAAAGTTATTGCGTCCGGCTAGCCACAAAGTTCCCTCTGGGCAATATGGAAACTTCTATGTGATGGATTTAAACCTCATCATTTGAATGATGTCGGATTCAATGAACTAGCAAAACTGCATGTACTATATGAAGCAAGGTGATTCAATATAACTATGAAGGATGGAGTTTAGCTCCTTCCATAGGACCAAAGGATGAAGTAACGGCTCTTTCGGAGGATCAATGGAAGGACGTAGCTCTATTTGGAGATAATTATTTTATAAGTTAATGATTGGTTTCAATATTGGTTTTGCTCTATGCTTTCATATAGAATGCATTGCTATTATCATTGAAGTAGAAAAGAAATCTTCAATTTTGAAAGCATTGTATGCAAGTTAATGAAAGCAAAATAAGAGAGCATCAAAGTATGAAAATACTTTTCAAGCATAGGCATGCATCTACGAAAGAATGTTGGTGCATTTCTTCCCTATCAAAGAATGTTTTTATGCACAAAAAACATTTGCTTCTTGCTTGAAAAAGATAGTTAATGCTCAATTTTATGCACATGAATGGTTAAATCTTTTTTAAAAGCTCACACAAGAAGAATGTTTGTGCATGGATGATTGGGAATCTGCATTTTCAAGCTCAAGAAATTGCTTGATTTAAGTTTGGGGCATGAAAGGAGAATGCCAACACGTGCATGCACTCACATGCATTTGCATGCAAGAACATGCATTTGCATATGCATGATTGTTGGTTAAGTAGTTGAATACTTATACTTTCATTACCTTCTTTTTCTAACTTGACTTAGATAGCTAGGAAAAACAGGTCTTGATTAGGAAAAGTAGGCCCTTTGAAAGTCAAGTATTAAATTTTCTTGCTCATGGGAATGACAAGAAAATAGGATTGCTTGAAAAATTCCATGATGACTCTAAGAGAATCCTAACATAGATGCAGTCGTTAGCTTGGATTTGAGAAATCATGCATCCAAGTAGGTTGATAAAGTTTGATTTGGAAGTTTTATCTGATTCTATCCCAAGACGCGATAAGAATTAAATAAAATCAAATGGAACTTAAATCATTGATCTTTCAAGTTCAAAGGATATTTGATATGTTCCAAATTTGAAAAAATCATGGAACTTTTGAAGTTTTTTCTTTGAATTCATCCTGATGAGTGATGAACCTCAAAGATTTGAATAAAATTTAGCATCACTTGAACTTTAGTGTTCAATAGTTGGGTGCTAGGTTCCATGACTGCATCTCTAATCCAGATGCAAAGTTTTCAAAAAGCATGGAAACTTTATTAAGTACTTTTTTGAGGATAAGAAAATTATGCTTGATTTTGTTTAATCTAATTAGAGCTTAAATAAGAAACCCAAGTCTAATTAATCTTTGGGAATCAAGATATTTTCCTAAAAGATATGTCAAAGTAATCGTTGGGACTTAAGCTATTTCCTAAAGATAATCCATAAAATGAAATAGTCTGGTTAACTATTTCATTGGTTAAAAAGGAATATCTTTTGGACAAGCAAAAAAGCTTTAAGTCTTGGTCTTGTCCAAAAGTCAAGAATTTCTTTTAAATATCATTCCAGTAAAGAAAAAGATTCCAAGATGAATCATTGGACTAGAAAGCAAAAGATTACAAGATGAATCATTGGCTTAGTATTACTTGATTCCTTGACACGAATCTAACGTTCTTGAAAGAAAAATCTCCCTAGATGTGAGACTGGAATATTTCAAATAGCAAGTAGTTCCCAACAATTCCCAAACCACTGGTATGGGTACTTAAGTCCAAATAGTGATATAACCTAAAGGTATAATATCAAAGATTCTTAGCTTTGGAATCTGAGAGGCATCAGTGTATGCTTGGAATGAAGTTCAAGGAAAGATCTCTAAAAATGTAAGCAAAGAAGCTTTAGATAGTTTAGGACATCTTAAAGATAAAGACTAAATCTTTCTTTTAGTTGCAAGGTAAACCAGACTTGATCAGGCTTGGCCATGATTGTCCAAGAACATGCGATCGAAACTACTCTATAGATTTCCCAATTATTGGCAATAAAATTCCTTTTGGGAATTATTCATTCAGGTTCCATTTATCCATTGGAAAATTGTGAAAAGAGTAAGCTGTTCCAAGTCTGAACAGAGTGAAAAATTCCAAGTGTAGTCTACAACCGTGAAGACAGTACTTAAGTCTATGGAAGGTAAAATATAATGTTTGCCTATCCTTAAAGGGATTTTGGTACAAATAGGTACCTAAAGCATCAGAAAGAAAGGAATCTAAAGGCAAGAAGTCAAAAGCTCTTGTCACTATAAATTGGTCAAGAATAAACCAATTGAACTTGAATCTATTAAAATTCAAGTACTTGGAATTCGAATTGGTTTTCATTTTGAAACCCTAGCAAAGAGGAGATATTCTATCAAGAGGTTTTCAAGTTTCCAAGGCAAAGCATGTGATTGTAAGACGATCATGTGAAGGAATCAAAACCTAGAATATCTAGTTAGAGGTAATTCCTAAAACTTCAAAATTCTTGTAAAGAATTGAGGAAAGAAGGTACTCTATCAAGAGATGTTTAGACTTTAGGATAAGTACCACCCATACATTAATGTGAATATAAAATAGGGTGGTATGGGACACCATATTTTATACTCAGATTGATGTAGGAAAGATGGTATAGGACATCGGACCGGGGATGATAATTATCTTTTAGTCCTAGATTGGATCTTGAAGTTAGGTTTGATCCTCAAGGGAATTAAAACTTCAAAGAAGGAGTTTAAATTCAAGAAGGATAAAAGCAGTATCTCAAGATATTTCAAGATAACTCAAACATCAAGGAAACAGAAGATATGAAGTAAGTAACTTCCAAGATCTTCTTGAAACACTTCAAGATAAAGTGTTGTTAATTCAGAAATATTTCATAAATTTATGAAAAAGTTCGACTTTGACTTTGATTTGATCTTTTCAACCAAGGATTTGATTGACTAAGTCAAGCACCAAGCTAGTGTAACTTGGTAAATTCAATCTTTTGACTCGAAGAAATGCACAAGAATTGCATTCCCAGCAAGGAGTTAGAAAAACTGAATATGAACTGAACTTAGTCTCAAGTGAAGCATTATTTGAATACAAAACTCATCAATAGAACTTCACTGGGTTGACACACTGATGTTGGTTACCACACTAGTATCTTATGGTTGGATGATGTTTTAGATTTGCTCTAAATCTTTTTGAGAATCCAGCTTATTTCCCTTAAAGATAGAAAAAAATGCTTCAATACCCTATTGAAACAGATCGTTGAGAAGTTAAAGTCTTGAGTCATCTAGAATTTGACTCATAACAAGTTTACATAACTTTGAAGTTTGAATTGGTTGAAAAGATTTTTAGTTCTTTCTTTCTGCTTTCCAAATCTTTTGATTTGACTTAGATACAATATCTCATTCTTTTCACAAAAGTCAAGGGTTAGCTAGTCAAACTAAATTAAACATCCTAGATAGATGTTTTGAACAAGAACCTTTTCAATCTTCAAAAGATGTTAAGTCCAAGATTGACTTATTCATTTGAGTTATGAATTTCTAGATTTCAGTATACTCTAGAATAGAGAAGTTAGGAATTGCTCATCAGATTGACAATTTCCAAGAAATTCTAGCTCAAGTCTTTGAGAAAAGTGTCCTTAAGTTGGACAATTTTCATTTTGAATTTGAATTGGTCAAGTTATAGTACGGTTGAATCAAAGTAAATGGTAAAATTTCTCTTGCAGTTTACATAGGATTTTCAAAACCCATTAGGACAAAGTAGTCCTCTAGTCAGATGAAAAAATCAAGTAACTGTTGGATAGGAGTAAACCATTGTATAAATATTCAAGTTAGATGTTTGGGACAACAAAAACTTCAGGTTCTCTAAACCAAATTCAATTGAATCAAGAGTTCTCAAAGTCTTGTAAAGGATAAGAATCCCGCTTTCGTTACTAAGTCCATGCACCAGCCATGCCCAGAAATGGACTAGTAATTTGAATCCATCCAGATCACATGTTTGTGCCCAGATTGCACCTAGTAAAAAATTGTGAATTGGCCAGGGATGTTTTTAGATCCACCCTTATTATTCATTCACTACTTTGTACTTTGACCAGCTTACCAAAGTGCAAAGTGAGATAGTGTTTTGAATCATTTGGGCAGGTATGTCACCACAGAGATGAGACATGTTCTTCTAGTTCTAGAAAATGACCATGTTCTTCTAGTTTTAGAACATGATCCTAAAGTATGTATATAGCTCTATTTTCGAGCAAGAAAATATTCTCCAAGGGGGTAAGAATGTAATAAAGTAAGTCTATGATCTAAGGGTCTGGCCGGTTCAGACATATCTGAAATCGGACACCGTTCTGTCACCCGTGTGTATGACCAAAGATCTCGAGTCTAGACTTACTAGAAGGTCATTTACTCTTGTAACCAAGTAAACCACTTAGCCTAGTGGTTAAGTCTCATGGGTGTGAAGGAGGAGGTCTTGGGTTCAATCCCTAGGGTACATGGGGAGAGTATTTTTCCCAAAGAGATCTAGAGCCTTTTAGAAGCATCCACTTGAGTTAACTCGAGTTGACTGGGACACTTGGTGCATATGCAGTTACATGGCTGATACATGGATAGTTAGTATCCACATGCCCAAGAAGGCAGTCCCCTGGAGAGAGCTATATATAGAGGCATTTGGTTGGGAGGAGAGTCATCTCTCTAGCACGTGGTGGTCGTAATCTTGCAGATTGCAACTCACACACCTCAAATTCATGGAAGTTTAGCTCTATTTTTATACTTTTACATGTGTAAAGCTCTACACTTTTACAATGGTAAATGATCCATAAAAAATCTTTAGAAAAAATACAATAAATAAGCATTAGTAAAAGAACTCTCCAACATATATTCTTTTGAAGTAATCCAAATGATAGCTTTTTGATGTAGATCAAGTGCACCTCAAGCATAGTTTAAGCTTGATGTTCCAACAGCTCCCCCTCAAGCTAAACTATGATTGATTCTTCATTCTCTAATAGGTTGAATACCTATCATCGATTTAAATTTGCAAAGCTTTATTCCATCAAGTGCCTTCATCATCATATCTACTACTTTCTTTTCAATTGGAACAAAAGAAATGTCAATCTCCTTTGCCATGAGCTTCTCCTTAATCAAGTGGTAATGAACCTCTATGTATTTGGTTCTTGCATGGAAAATATTGTTTGTTGCTAGATGCATGGAACTTATATTATCTCCAAATATATGAGGTTTGGAACTCACAAGTCCCAAATTTGTATAAAATTCTTTTAACCATATTGCCTCTTGAGTTTCTATGGTCAAACCTTTGTACCTTGCTTTAGTTGAGGATAAAGCAACTATTGGTTGCTTCTTGGAACTCCATGATACTAGCTTTGAACCTGCAAATGCTAAGTAACCAGAAGGACTTTTTCTATCATCCTTAGCTCCTGCCCAATGTGCATATGAATAGTTTGATATCCAAATCTGAAGAGTAAGGATAGAATATACCTTCATTTATTGTACCTTTGAGATACTTAAGTACTCTCTTAGTTGCATCAATGTGTGGTCTTCTAGGTGGGTGCATGAATCAACTAAGCACTCCCATACAATATGAGATGTATACCCTTGTATGAGTAGCATATATCAAGCTACCTACCAAGCTTTGATATTCTTTAATGTCTTTAATTTTTTACCCTTCATAAACACTAAGTTTATGATTCATCTCCAAAGGTGTACCTACAAGCTTTGTATTCTCCATTCTGAACTTGAGAAGTAGACCTTGAATGTATCTTCTTTGAGTTAGATACATCCCTTCATCTATATAAATCACTTGCATACCTAGGAAATATGTGAGATCACCTAAGTCACTGATTTTGAACTCCTCTTACATGTGTTTGTTGACCCTTTGGATGCCATTTAGATAATCACCTATCATAATAATATCATCTACATATACACATAGATAGATAACATCATTGTGATTCCTTTTGATGAATAGAGAAGGATCTGAGTTGCTAGGTTTGAACCGTTCATCTTGAAGGTATGTAACCAACCTATAATTCCAAGCTCTAGGAGCTTGTTTCAATCCATACAATGCTTTCTTAAATCTGCAAACATAAGATGCATGATTAGGGTTTTCAAAACCTAGAGGTTGTGACATGTATACCACTTCACTTATCCAACCATTCAGAAATGAATTTTTTACATCAAGTTGGAAGAGTCTCCAATTTCTTACAGCAGCTATACTTATCAATGTTCTGATTATAGTCATCTTTGCAATTGGTGAGAATGTTTCCTCATAGTCTATACCATGAGTTTGTGAGCATCCTTTGGCAACTAATCTTGCCTTGTACTTGCAAATTGATCCATCTGAGTTTCTTCTAACTTTATATACCCATCTGCAACCAATTACCTTTTGATTGGGTGACATTGGAAACAAATCCCAAGTGTCCATCTCCTTCAATACATCTACTTCTTCTTTCATGGCCTTTTCCCAATTACGGTTTCCCTTTTCCTCCTCATGCGTTGAAGGTTCTTTTGAAATTGAGTCCTTTGCCAAGTAGATTGAATGCTTTGTAACAAATCTAGAATCATGCCCATACCTTTTTGGTTGTTTCTTCTCTCTTGTTGATCTTCTAGGAGCTTGTTTGGAGCATTCTCCACACTCTTGCAACTTTGCTTTGCCTCTTGAATTCCATAGTTTGTAATCCTTTTCCCTTTCATCTTGATCATCATCTGTATCACTTCTTCGATCTTGGACCTGTGTATCATGCTTGCTTCCTAATTGATGAGAATCAGAATCAAGATCATATGGTAGAGTTACCTTTTGTTTATCTTCATCATACCAAGGCCTGTGTTCTTCAAACAAACATCTCTACTTGTAGTGAATTGCTTGATTGAAGGATTATAGAACCTCTAACCCATGTGAGTTGAGTCATACCCAATAACGCTGCCTTTGTTGCCCTTTCATCTAGCTTACCTCTTATTTGTGATGGTACATGAACATAAGCTAAACAATCAAACACCTTGCAATATCCAAGACTAGGTTTTCTTCCATGCCATGCTTCATAAGGAGTCATATCTTGAAGTGATTTGGATGGTAGCCTATTGACAAGGTACAAAGCAGTTGAAATAGCTTCTGCCCATAGATAGTGTGGCAACCTCTTATCTTCAACCATTGTTCTGTCTGATCCAAGCAATGCCTTGTTTCATCTCTCTGCAATTCCATTTAGTTAAGGAGAGTACATGGTAGTCACTTCCCTTTTGATACCTTTATCCTACAAGAACTCATCAAAATCTTTGGAGAAGTATTCTCCCCCTCCATCAGATCTAAGCTTCTTGAGTGATCTACCTGTATGATTCTGCACACGTTGTAGATACTTTTTGAAGCACTCAAAAACTTCGTTCTTACTTTTCATAAAGTACATAATAGTCTATCTACTATGGTCATCAATAAATGAGACATAATACCTTGATCCTACCAATGAAGGTTCTTGACTTGGTCCTCATTTGAGGTGTCAGATTTGGGGCATTTGCATCATAATTTGGGCATTCAATTTATGCAAGTTGATGGCAAAATAGCTTTGTGTCAAACAAAATATATTCGCACATTATTGTGGCGTTTTGGACTTGAATACTAAAAAACTATTGCAACTCCTATGGAAATAGGTTTATGGTTGAGTGTTCATGATGCTGGAGATGCATTTGATGCTATTCTCTATCAGCAGGATATTTGATGCTTGATTTACTTATGCATAAGTCAGCCTCATATTCAATTTGCTGTCTCACAAATGAGCAGGCTTATGTATTGCGCAGGTGTCAAGCATTGGCATGCGGTTAAGCACATCTTTGGCTACTTGAGTGGTACCCGATTACTTGGATTTTTTTATCCCAAGGGGGCATCACTACCGCCATATTTACATGCTTGTTTTGACTCTGACTAGGCTGCTTGCTATGTCACTCATGTGTCCACTAGTGGTTTTTGCTTCATGCTTGATAGCTCATGCATATCTTTATTGAGCAAGAAGCAGCCTATTGTGGCCACTTCTATTTGTGAGGCTGAGTATGGGGCAACTTTCAGAATGATTTTTGAGTGTGTGTGGTAGATACGAATTATGGATGATTTGGGTGTTGGTCAGTCTTCTACCGCCACCTTCACTAAAAGTCACAGTGCATTGGTAGTTGCCAGGAACCCTGTGTTCCATGTTCGCATTATGCACATTGAGCTGCACTATTATAATGTTAGGGAGAGGGTTTTGGTTGAGAGATAAGTTTGGCATATATGCCCACATAGGAGAAGTTGTAGACCTTTTCACAAAGGCTCTCCCTAGGGAGAAGTTTGAAGCTTTCAGCACAGCTTTGGCCTTACTTCCTTTTGTGGATTGATTCCACATACCTTGGCACTTCCTTATACATGAGTGCCAACTCCTTGTTCATGGAATCACTCCCAAGGGGGATTTGTTGATGTATTTTGGTAGTGCTGTGCGTGAACACACTAGGACTGTTTGTGCACTTTTTTCCCTCTTTAGGAGGTTTTTTTCCTCTAGCTTGTATATATGTGTAGAATGCCAACAAGTCACTTATCTTTGTACATTCACTTGGTAATACATTCTATACTGTGTGTTATGCTTTAGGGTTATTCGTCTTCCTTGTGTTGTTCCCGTGCATCCGCAGACATCAAACTGCAATAATCTCTCCTCAATAAGATGGGATATGAGTTTGAGAAGACCATGAACTATAAACTTTTCATGTGATTAAGAGGAATAAATAATAAGATTATCATAAATCTTTATGAGGAGGATAGTATTTGATGGATAGGGACCCCCATGAAGTAGCCCATTCATGCCAAAAATATAACTTTATGAAAGGTGTGTGTGTGTGTGTTGCTACCATTGATGTCCATGTGAAAGGACAACTCGATACAAAATGCATTTATATATGTACGTCTAAATAAAATATATAATGGCTTGGTCAACCACACAAATTAACTAGTTAGACTAGTTGTTTGTGAAATTTACTTATTTATGCACGTTGAGATCTTTATCTTATGTACATTCTATATTTCTTTAAATGCATATTTTCCAATTTTTAGTTCATTCTAAGTGGAGATTTTGCATATGTGGTTGATGTGATCCATGTATGACACTAACTTTTTGGACATGGTCTTCACAAGTCTACTTTCGTGATTGTCTCCTCAATTTATAGAAAATACTCTCCCAAATTATCTTAAATTTTGATACTTAGCTACAAAAGTTGGATTTTGGCTTTTTACTTGCTAACTTCTTTTTTAATCAGTCTCGGCTTGCACTTTTGCGTGTATTGTTTTGTTGGAAAAACTTTGTCAAAAGTTTTCTAGAATTCAGCAGTTAGAACTCTTAGAGTTTTTCTTGATCATATATTAGTCTTTTTATGAAAGATCGACTAGGATTTCAATCAATTCTTAATAATATGGTCATCAAAGCATGGTGTGCATATTCTAGATGGAGCTACATTATAAATAAAGGATCAACTTGTAGTTTGGTTTGATTTTTCAACTTTTTCTTTGTTATAATTGAATTTTTTTAGGAATGAGGCAATGGAGACCATTAGGTGGTCTTGAGAAGAAACCCTTTGACATGGATGATTCTTGCTAGGAATATATTCATTAGATGGATATGTCCAGTCTATGTTTATTATCTATGTCATTATGGTGGATTGTGAAACTTTGGAGCAAGTCCATATTTATTATCTATGTCATTGTGTTGGATTGTGAAACTTTCGAGCAAGTTGTTATTACACTTAGTAGTGATGTGTTGGTGCATCTTTTTGCATCTTTAAGTAATTTTCCCCTACACACGCACACACACACACGCACACACACACACACACACACACACACACACACACACACACACACACATATATATATATATATATATATATATATATATATATATATATATATATATATATATATATATATATATATATATATATATATATATATATATATATATATATATATATATATATATATATATATATATATATGTATATGTATGTATGTATGTATATGTATATGTGTGTGTGTGTGTACCCACAACCCTGGAGACTACTTACCTTTGTGCATTATATGATTAGTAGTATTGTTGTGCAATTATGATCTTGAGCTCCTTGTTTGTCATCATATTTGTGTGAATTGCGCACTCCCCAAACTCCAAGATTTGCATTAGGAAGAGTCTAGGATCTTCAAGGACCACTTTATTTGGCACCAAATTGAAAACTTAGTGTGAGAACCAATAGGAAAAAAATAGGCTAGGCTAATTCTTGAAGGAATGTTGTTAAAGGGTAAAAATAAAGGATGCTTGATGTGTTGAATTGCATAAAAAGTTAAATTTAAGGAAAGTTAAAGTTAAGTTATATATATATATATATATATATATATATATATATATATATATATATATATACAAGCTCAAGGTATCCACATCATTAGTGGAAGTTGAGTTCCAAGATTGTGTCTTTCAATAGATCACACTTGCTAGAGGATAGAATTTGGAAAACCCAAGTCTTCATGAGAGATATGTGGACTAAAATGAGACCCAACACTAGACGAGCTCATAGAGTTCCAAGAAAGAGTGTCAACCAGAGAAAGTACCATTAGAAAGGATGCATATTGATCTCAGAAACAAACATAGAGAGGAAAGCAATTTTGAGTTCAACATGTCTAAAAGGCATCACAATCAAACTCGATGGCAATACAATGGAAAGCTATCCATCTAATTGTAAGTGCCAATTTATTTTACTAGTTTCCATAGTCCTTAATAGTGTGATAGATATGATTTATTAGAAGTGTCCAAGTGTCCATAATCAACTTGTAAAGATTAAAGTGAGTGATATATTGTGCTTCCTTTTCAAGGGTCTAGTGTCACATAGCTTTGTTTCACGGATTCATAAAGAGAGGAACCATCTACTACTTTAGTCAAAATGAAATATCATTCCACAACGAAATAGATTTATGTATGTACGACTACTTCAATTCTTGTTGCACATGAAAAAACAGGAAAATTTCAAAATCAAGATTCTTCATAGTCTACATCTCATGATTATTTTGTGTTGCATGCACACTTGTGATGTCTCCATTATGAAGAGAAATCGACTATGCATTTCCCCATTGATGCTAAGTACATGGATTAGGTAAACTTGGCTCATTGTTAAATGAGATTTTAATTAAGTTACTAGGTAACACAAGTTAAAGTTAGTAGTGTCTTAACTTGTGAGTCCCACTCTAGTTGAGATGACTTCGAATCAAGAATCGAGTGCTTCTAATTACAAAGACCTAGAGTGTTGTTGTCTTATCTATTGTTGTTTTGATTGTAAAGACCTAGAGTGTTGTTGTGGATGGTAGTACACTTTGAAGGTGATGGTCTCCTACTTCACGTTTCCCACACACAACCATCAGAATAAGACCACACATCTCTCCATGATATTATATGGGATTTTTCTCATGCTCAAGTATTGAGTTGAGCTAGAATATCTCTACCTTGCCTTTTCTCATCTAGAGTTTTCAAGATTTTCATTGAAGCTCCACTTTGATGGACAATGCCATCGTCATTATACTTAGGGTTACTACAAAAGTTTTAGACCATTGCTATATCTGTTCTCTAATCTTCTAGTACACTCTCCATCCACACACTTCTTTTCTAATAAAATTCATCTTTTAGAAACATAAATTCTCCACTACAGGAGAATAACCATTTTATCCATTTCATAGAAGTAATTGATTGCTCGAATATCATGGTTTGTAATAAGAACGTTCCATTTCATGCATCATATTACATGAACAAGTTAATATGATCTACATTAATTACCATAAGACAACTTGTAACAAAACATGGCCTTATTTAAGAATCTGCATATTGTGATAGCCTTATTTATTCTCTAGACATATCAAAGAGGAAATTTTTTAATATTAACCATCTTCAAGGAATATATTCTTTTTTAATTTCATAAAATTGATGTTTCACATTTGCACAATTATCATTATTCTTAAGTAACTCGAAGAGGAAAGTGTCACATATTAGAAGTTTGCCATACCCTATGTATCTATATTAGACTTTGTGTGATTTTTCTAATAAGATTTCATCATGATAAGAGTCTTACATCCTGTTTGAAGAATGGGTGTTGTTAGTTCTTCGAGGGTATTTGGTCACTAACCACTTGCGTATGGAGAATTGGAATTTGCTAGATCGATCTTTGATTGAAAGGTTGAGATGCCTTTCATATATATATATATATATATATATATATATATATATATATATATATATATATATATATATATATATATATATATATATATATATATATATATATATATATATATATATATATATATATATATATATTTAAACTTCTCAAATCATTCCTAAGGTGGATTTTTTTTTCAAGGGGGAATAAGGTTATAAAGTAAACACGGATTAGCCCAAAACCAAGGGGCACCCTTTACAAATGCACATATATCCAATGTTAGTACATTTGTAAATTATATATAAAAAAAGGGTTAAGAGACTAAGATTTAAAGGCCTTAGAATAAAAATAAAAGAGAAAGGGAAGGTATCCACAAAGGTACATCCAACCCTCTTCTAGGAATCAAGTGGATGTATGCTAGTAGTTTACTCATATAGATCGATGCTAAGCAGGAACCCTAAGTATTAATTGAAAAATAAAAGTGCATATATCCTCCCCATTTGGGTTATAGAAAGTTAGCTTGTGAAGGAAATTGGACATGCCTTGTGATCATCTTTTTTTTTTCAAAAGATGAAGTTTGACATTAGCCTACTCTCCCACACTTTGATTAAAATAAAAGAAAACAAAAGTACAGGTGAATGGGCCTAGCACCCATGGGACCCCCTGTATCCCACAAAGCAGGGGAAGAACGTACAGAGCTAGAGGGTTTTACAAAGGAGGTTGATAACCCCTTCATCACCCTCATGTGGGACCCACTTGGATTTAATCTTGTTGTTCTCGAGGGAAAACACTCTATGGTGCCTAAAAGGTTGGGACTTCTTGCAATTGGATATTCTTTTGCCAAGAAGGAAAAGAGATTTATCGATAGACCATTCTTTAGGGGTTTTCCAAAATTGGAGGTGCATCACACTCTCCATATCTTCTAGAGGGTCTCAGCTCTTATAGCATTCCACAATGGAGAGAAGCAACCAATCGCCTCACCTAGAAGCGCTTGTTTCCAATTGATATGTTCCTGTAGCAGCAATATTTTCTCAAGAATTTGCCAGATCGAGACAGATTTGGGGCACGAGAAGAATATGTGTCCTAAATCTTCAAAACTATGATGGCACTTCTTACACCACGGAGGATCCCCACAAATTTTGCTAGCCTTTACATTGGCCCAGATACCCCGATGGAGGATTCACCACATAAGCACTGACTTTTTTATCTTGATGAGGGGGTGCTAGAGAGACATGAAGTTCAGATCCCAACGCAAGCCCATCCAAGTAAGACAACACTTCTTATTAAGCATGATATGATATTCCAAATTCTCCATGATTCTAGGAACTTTGTTCAGGCTATTACCATTGTGCCATTTGAGACCTTCGTGGTGGGGAGGGTCTTGATCGATGAGGTGGCGGGTTTTTTTGAGTGTCCCCAAGCGATGCATTGACTCTGGAAAAGCATCCATGCTTTGACGTTCACTCTAATTTTTGGATCGATATCCTCAAATCTAATCCATTGGCTAGTTTCCTAATTCTAGAGGTGTTTCCGATATCGGAAACCCTTGTTCCATATCTTTTTAGCTTTTTGGAGGTTCCAGGGCTCCAGGTCCCTAATGCCCTTGATAGGGAATAAAATAGAATCATTCTATTTGATTCTCGTCGCCCATTTCCAATCTTCACTGATTCTAATGAACTGTTTGACCTTGTTCCAAGTCTTCTACAGAGAGTAAACCAGACTCAAGCCTTTAGGAGACAATGGAAGTGGGGAGAACAGAAGGGTGAGAAGGCCCAGGTCCTTCCAACCTGAATGACCCACATGCATAAGAGCACTCTTGTTCCTGAAGATAAGCATGGCCCAAGAGGCCTCACTTTTACACCAAGCTTTGATGATCCATTTAGCAACCAACTTGTTTGCCATGCCCTGAATGTCCAGAATGCCCAAACCCCCATGAACCTTTTGGTTAGTACAAGTAGTCCATTTAATTTTGGGGACACGACTTCTGTTGGGGTCACCCGTCCAAAGAAAGTTTCTGCAGATTCTTTCCACTTTGATAATCTCTTAATCCTTAGGTCTCTAGCAAGAGAGAAAATAAATAGTCGATGAGATAAGGAATGTATTAATTACCATGGTGTGCCTTGCTAGGTTGATCCGCATATCTTGTTGAAGATAAATGTACAAGCTCATTTTCATATGAGCTCTGCTTGGATAAATTTACCCAATATAAAGATAAAGGAAAGGAAGAGAAAAGAAAAAAAGAAAAATAAAAGTCTAGTCAAAATTCATGATGAGTAAAAGATACAGTATCTGCCTTGTAGTCAGTGGCATGTAGTGGGCAAAGTGGTGAGTTAAGAAGGAGGCACAAACTTCTTCACATGCTCATTGGTTATAAAAGTTGAGTGGGAGCATATTCAAAACAAGGAGAGAAAGAGGCAAGAGCTCCCATTAGTCAAAAAGTGGTGAGTTAAGAAGGAGGCACAAACTTCTTCACATGCTCATTGGTTATAAAAGTGGAGTGGGAGCATATTCAAAACAAGGAGAGAAAGAGGCAAGAGCTCCCAATCGCACGTCATTTTGTACACATCTTTGTTGTGAAGCTCATATCTTAGTGTATATGTAACCATTTCTTGTGTTTAAACACTCATTGGAAAGCTTATCTTGTGAAATTTTTCTATCTCAAATATGTATCTCAAAGCTTATATATTCTATGAGATATCAATCAAAGAGTGAAGTCCATCTTTTTAGCATACCTGTGTAGATAGGTAGTCTACTTTGGCCAGTTAAGTTTCCCAACCAAAACGTATCCAAATTTGTTGATTTTTGGCTTGTTGGAAATCTCTTTGCATGTACTTTGTCTGTCTCAAATATCTCATTCAAAGGATTTATATTCTGTGATTCAATATACTTGTGTGCTCAGGTGGTCTATTTTGGTTAGTTGAGTTTCCTGACCAAAACTCATCCAAATTACTTGATTTTTCACTTGTTGGAAAGCTATTTGTGTGTAGTTTCTTGGTCCCAAATATCCTTCTCAAAGGATATATATTCAAGGAGCTATTAGTCTGAGAATGAAGTTTAGTTCTTTAGCATACTTGTGTGGATAGGTAGTTGATCTTTGTTAGTTGCATTTCCTAGTCAAAACTTGTCCAAATTAAGTTATTTATAGCTTGTTAGAAAGCTCTCTTTGTCTACTTTGATTGAATAATGACACAAGTCCATTTGAGTTTTGTATTGAGAACAACAAGTTATCTAAGGTGTAGCTATTTGTCCAAGTGATGGACATACAAGGGTTCACTACACATTTTTGCTGCGTATAGGAGAACTCATTCTCCGCAATTGGTATCAGAGCAAAATTGGTGTTGAAGCTTCATCAACAGAGCTGTAGTTAAAGAAAATCAAAAGAGGATTTACAAAACAAGGAGATATTCACAAACACAAGAGCAAAGGACAATGTAACTATTCGAGGTAACTTTCAAAGTTTTTGATAGTCTTGAAATGGCTGACTTGGGTCAACAAGTAGAGAAATTGGATAAGGATAACTATCTTTTGTGGAAGTTTAGAATGAACAACTACCTAATGGGCAAAGGCTTGTGGGGTATTGTGAGCGGCGATGATGCTCAACCACAAATCAATCAAGTTATGGCCACTGAAGTCCAAAGGAGGCAAGCAAAAGAATGGGAAGAGAGGAATAGGAGAGTCATGTTCCTCATTTAACAAGTCATCACTAATGCCATGGTAGGGCATATTCAACATCTAGAGAAAGCTAAGGATGATTGGGAAGCTCTTGAAAGGATGTATTCAACAAATACCAAAGCTAGGACACTTCAACTCAAGAATGAGTTGAACATAATCAAGAAAAGTTCGAGTCAATCCATAGCTGAATATACTTTGAAGATTAAGGAGCTAAGTGATGCTTTAGCTTCTATTGGCACAACGGTTGAAGACAAAAATCTTGTGTGTTATACTCTCAATGGATTGAGAGAAGATGAAAGATGGAAGCCTTTTATAACTTCCATTAACTTGAAAGATGCATATCCATGTTTTGAACAACTAATCCCTCATCTTGTCATAGAAGAGCTTAGCTTTGGTGGCCCCAAAGGAAAGGACAACCACAACCAAATGTTATATGCAGGTCGAGGTAAAGGAAGGAAATCAAGAGGAGGCTCAAGAGGAAAAGGGAGGTCACAACAACTCCAACTACAATCAAAACAATTCGGAAGACAACAAGGATGCATCAAATGCCAACACACAAGAAAGAGGTTGAGGTAGAAGTAGAGGAAGAGGCCGAGGCTCCTACAATTCTTGTAAAGGTACAACATGATATCATGGTAAAGTAGGACACTATGCTAGTGATTGTTGGCTGAAGAATGGAAGACCAAATGGAGGCAATCAAAGGAGCCAAAGCAACTATGCAAGCACCTCAAGTGAAGGAAGCAAGGACACACTACTTGCAACGAGACATGAGTATAGAAGCTCTTGTGAAGATGACAAAAATGGTACATTGATTCACATTGTAGGAGCCATATGTCATGCCAATGAAGTTTGTTCACTAATCTACATGTACCAAGTGGAAAAGGATGTGTTGAAATAGGTGATGATACTCAACACATGATTGAACATATTGGAGATATATGGGTTGGAGATACAAGCAGCACAAAGGTACTATTTGATGTTCTTCATGTTCCTAGAATTTCAAAGAACTTGATTTTAGTAGGACAAATGGTAGAGAAGGGTTATCATGTCATATTCAATGAGAATGGGTGCTTCATAAAGAATCCAAAGGAAGGCTTCAAGGTCATTGCTCGAGGTAGAAGAGAAGGAAGGATGTTCACTTTGGATCTCCAACATCCACATGGAAAGGTCATGTACATTCAATGTGGGAACAAGAAGATTTAAGAGCTTGACTTATGGCACAAAAGAATAAGACACATCAAGATTCCAAAGTTGAAGGACATGAGCAAACATGAAGTGGTAAGAGGTCTTCCACATCACTTGACTCTAGAGAAGGTATATACCGAAGAAACCTGATCTTACACACCTCAAAGTGTTTGGATGTGTTTGCTTTGTTCACATTCCACAAGAAGTTAGAACAAAGATGTAACCAAGGTCAGAAAAATGCATTTTCATCGACTACTCCATGGAGCAAAAAGGATACAAGTGTTACAACCCTAGAACAAAGGAATTAAGAGTCTCGGGAGATGTGGTCTTTGATGAACTAAGTCCATGGTATGAAGATAAAGGAAAGGAAAAGATTCTTGAAGAAGATTGTGATGATTATGCAGGAACAAATCAAAGAGAAGAACAATCAAGCATAAAGCTTTCAGGTCCAGAGGCATCTACATCAAATAAAGAATGTTCAACATGGAGGGGGAGTCATTCTTTGTCTCCAAATTCAGCTCATAGTAGAGCTAAAGAAGCAAGTGCTACTCCAAACAGTGATCCAGATGCAAGTGAAGAAGAATATGAAGAGGTAATCACTTTGAAGGTAAACCTGAATAGGTTAAAGAAACAACTTTCTAAAGGCAATGAAAGAAGATCTTCAAGGACAAGGTATCCAACTCAAAGGTTGAGTTATGATAGTTTCATGGCGAAACATTTTGCATACATGATGCAGGTTATCAAAGACAAAGAGCCTAAGACATATGAAGAAGCTTGCACACAAAAGGAATGGAAGCAAGCTATGAAAGAGGAGATCAAAGCTCTCAAAGATAATCACACATGGGAGCTAGTGCCAAAGAAAGAAGGTATGAAGATTGTTCCAAACAAATGGGTGTTTAAAGTAAAGAGGAATGCTGATGGTTCACTAGCTAGATATAAAGCTAGATTAGTTGCCAAAGGATTTAAACAAACACAAGGCATAGATTATGATTAGGTTTTAAGCCCTGTTGCAAAGATGGGAGCAATCAGAACATTAACAACAATTGGTGCTTCAAGGAGATTGCTATTATATCAACTCGACATTAAAAAATGCTTTTCTCGATGGAGAACTACAAGAAGAGGTATACATGAGTCAACCAGTTGGATTTGAAGATGAAAAACATCCAGAATTTGTTTGTAGGTTGAAAAAGACACTTTATGGCTTGAAGCAAGCACCAAGAGCATGGAATCAGAGACTGGTAGAATATCTAACTAAGTGTGGATACAACCCAAGTAGTGTAGATCCTTCATTGTACATGAAGAAGGAGGAAAATAGAGAGGTATATACTTGCATATATGTCGATGACCTCATCATAACAGGAAATGATGTTACAAGGATTAAAGATATCAAAAGGAAGCTTGGTAAGGAGTTTGAAATTTCAGATCTTGGAGAGCTGAAATATTTTTTAGGAATTGAAGTGGTTTATGGAAAAAGTGGCATCTACTTGATGCAAAGGAAGTACTTGTTGGGTGTTCTTTTCAGATTTGGAATGGGTGAATGCAAACCACTCACTCAACCCATGGACACAAATACAAAGATTTGCTCAAATGATGAACTATTGGAAGATGTAACAACATACAAAAGCATTATAGTATCATTAATCTATGCAAACATTACAAGACCTAATTTATCTTATGTTGTTGGTGTACTTTCTTAGTTTATGCAAGCCCCGACAAGTGAACATTTAAATTCAGCCAAGATAGTGTTGAGATACATAAAGCATATAGTTAATCATGCTTTGTTTTACAAGTTTGATGAAGAATTGTAGGTCAAAGGCTTTAGTGATGCTGATTGGGCAGGTTCAAAGGAAGATAGGAGATCAACCTCAGGTTATGTGTTCATGATAGGAAGCAAACCTATCACATGGAGCTCAAAGAAACAACCTACTGTTGCACTTTCATCCATGGAGGATGAATATAGAGGACTAGCATTTGCCACATGTTAAGCAATGTGGATTAAAAAGATTTTGGCTGATCTTGAAGTGTAAGTTGGAACCATCCCTATATACAGTGATAACATGTCAAGTATTTACTTGGCAAGCAATCCTATGTTTCATGCAAGGAGCAAGCACATAGACGTCCACTACCATTATGTAAGGGAGAAGGTATTGAGCAAAGATGTGGAGATAAAGTTCCTGAGAACCAAGGAGCAGGTTGAAGATATGTTTACAAAGTTCTTGGATGCTTCTAAACTCAAAGATTTCAAGGATGTGACAAATTTGTAGGACATGGGTGAAGACAACTCCCAAATGAGCTTGATGGGGAGTGTAGAAGATAAATGTATAAGGTCTCATATGAGCTATGCTTGGTGAGTACAAGATACAATATTTGCCTTGTAGTCAGTGGCATGTAGTGGGCAAAGTGATGAGTTAAGAAGGAGGCACAAACTTCTTCACATGCTCATTGTCTATAAAAGTTGAGTGGGAGCATATTCAAAACAAGGAGAGAAAGAGGCAAGAGCTCCTAATAGTCGAATCTGGTCATTTTGTCATTTTGTCTTCCCATAGACTCCTTCCAATCGCACGTCATTTTGTACACAGCTCTGTTGTGAAGCTCATATCTTAGTGTATATGTAACCATTTCTTGTCTTTAAACACTCACTAGAAATTTTATCTTGTCTACTTTCTCTATCTCAAATACCTATCTCAAAGCTTATATATTCTGTGAGATATTAGTCAAAGAGTGAAGTCCAATTTTTCAGCATACCTGTGTAGATAGGTAGTCTACTTTGGCAGGTTAGGTTTCCCAACCAAAACATATCCAAATCTGTTGATTTTTGGCTTTTGGGAAAGCTCTTTGCATGTACTTTGTCTGTCGATATCTCATCCAAAGGATTTATATTCTGTGGTTGGAATGTACATCAGCTGGACATTAAAACAACATTTCTGAATGGTGACTTGTATGAAGAAGTGTATGTTTTTGAGCCCCGTGTCTTTGTGCAAAAAGGTCATGAACACAAGGTGTGCAGGTAAAAGAAGGCATTATATGGTTTAAAGCAAGCACCACGTGCTTGGTATGAAAAGATGCATGCCTAGCTGATTGCACACGATTTTGAGAACAGTCCAACTGAAAACACCTTATATGTTAAGCGTGCTAATGATGTGCTTCTGATCATTCTGGTATATGTTGATGATATGATGCTCACTGGTCATCATGACATGCATATTTCTAATTTTAAGGCTGATTTGCATGCCTCATTTGAGATGTCTGATTTGGGGCATTTGCATCATTATTTGGGCTCTCAGTTTATGCAAGTTGACGGGTGTCAACAAAATATATTGACACATTATTGCAACATTTTGGCCTTAAAGATTGTAGGCCTATTGCCACTCCTATGGAGATAGGTTTACAATTGAGTCTTCATGATGCTCTAGATGCATTTGATGTTGTTCTCTATCAACAGGTTGTTGGATGCCTGATTTACTTATGCATTACTTGGCCAGATATTCAGTACAGTTTGTTGTCTCACACATGAGCAGGTTTATGCATTGCCCAGGTGTCAAGCATTGGCAGGTGGTTAAACGCACCTTTCGCTAGTTGAATGGTACCCGACTACTTGGATTGTTTTATCCCAAGGGGGGATCACTATCGCCAAATATGCATGATTTTTTTCATAGTGATTGAGCTGGTTGCTATGACAGTCGTGTGTCCACTAGTAGTTTTTGCTTCATACTTGGTAGCTCATGTATATATTGGTTGAGCAAGAAGAAGCCTACTATGGCCACTTCAAGTTGTGAGGCTAAGTATAGGGCAACTTTCACAACGACTGTTGAGTGAGTATGGCTTAGACCACATATGGTTGATTTGGGTGTTGGTCAGGCTTCTGCCACCATCATCTTCACTTACAGCAAGAGTGCATTGGCAATTGCAAGGAACCCTATGTTCCATGCTCCCACTAAACACATTGAGGTGCATTATCATTATGTCAGGGAGAGGTTCTCTACTAGGTAGATAAGCTTGGCATATGTGCCCACACATGAGAACATTGCAGACCTTTTTACAAAGGCTCTACCCAGGGAGAAGTTTGAAGCTTTCCAAAAAGCTTTGGGCTTACTTCCTTTTGTGGATTGATTCCACATAGCTTGGCACTTCCTTATACATAAGTGCTAACCCGTTGTTCACCACCTCACTCCCAAGGGGCATTTGTTGATATATTTATGTATTGATGTGTGTGAACACTCTAGGGCCACTGGGGCACTTTTTTCCCTCTTTAGTAGGTTTTTTTTCCCCGGCTTGTATATATGCCTATTGCCCTAATGGGCTACTTATATTTGTACATTCTAGTGGTAATACATTCAGTATTGTGTGTTGTGCTCCAAGCTTCTTCTTCTTCCTTGTGCTGTTTGCGTGCTTTCGCTTTCGCAGACGTCTAACTCCAACACTTGGCCATGACTTGCCCTTGTCCAAAACACACATGGAGTGGTCTCTATAGATCGATGTCTAATAGATAGATAGATAGATGGATAGATGGATAGAAACATAGATAGATAAATGGATAGGTAGATAAAAAGATGGATAGATAGATAGATAGATAGATAGATAGATAAATAGATCAATCGATAGATAGATAGATAGATAGATAGATAGATAGATAGATAGATAGATAGATAGATAGATAGATAGATAGATAGATAGATAGATAGATAGATAGATAGATAGATAGATATGGGATGGAAAAGATGCTCAAGCTCATGCATTGATTGTGCTTTCTGTGAAGCGACATATAGTTCCAAACATTCGGTCATGTTCTACATCACGACAGGCATGGGACACTCTTGCTTCTTTGTATGTTGTGCATAATGAAGCACGTGCTGCATACTTGAGGAAGCAACTTGAGGATGTATGTATGGCTGAAATGAGTCAAAGATTGAAAGAGCAATTGGCAAACATAGATGAGATTATTTCGGATGCATCACTCATTTCTACATTATTGAAAGCATTACCAAAATCTTTTCAAAGCTTTGCTACTACACTCCATTTGGTTGCAAAAGGAAATCCTAATATGTATGCATTTGTTGAGGTTGTGTCTCTTCTTTTGCAAGAAGAGCAATCTAGAGTGAATAGGAGTGGTTTGATTGAGGGAACACAAGCACTTGTTATCTCATAAAAGGGGAAAAGCAAGTATGGTTCAGCTTTGGGTTCATCAAAACCAAAGCCTCAACCTTCCTGTTCCACTCATTCCTCTAATGATGGTGATTTGCAAAAGAAGAAGAGATGCAAATATTGCCGGAAGGCTGGTCATACTATTGATGAGTGTAGAAAGCTTGCTAAATGCATTGAAAAGAAGAAGGAATCTGACATGTCTATTACTGAAAATTCAGCAATTATAAAGAATGATGAAGCTAATATGGCTCAAGATTTTTGGGCATGTGTTGTTACATGTCATTATGATGCTTCTTTGCATTCTAAATGTATGGTTGTGAGTGAGGCTAATTCCGATTGGTTCTTTGATACTGGTGCTTCAAAGCACATAACATCATGCAAAAGATTTTTTGCCTCTTTGAAAGATGCACCCAAAGGAGGACATGTGGTGTGTGCAAACAATGCCTCTTATCCTATCATTGGAGTAGGAGAAATTGAGCTTACGACTACAAATAGAGGTGTTATTCTCTTGAAAAATGCATTGTATGTGCCCGGTATGGACTTCATGTACACTTTATTGATGATAAATGTATGGTTCATGATTTCAGCAATGGCAATGTTATCGTGATGTCAGGTACATTATGTAATGGTTTGTATCGCATGGATACATACAAAAGGGCTGCCTCAAATGCCTTGGTTGCTCACACTTCTTCGATGGCTGACATGGAGCTTTGGCATGCTCGTTTTGGTCACTTGAACTTCAATAGTTTGCTTTACTTGCAAAAGAAGGACATGCTTATTCGTTTGAAGATAGTCATACACACACTACAAGAAAATTGCAGCTTGTTCATAGTGATGTATGTGGTCCCATCAAGACTCCATCTTTTGGGAAGCATGTATATTTTGTTACCTTCATTGATGATGCTACTCACCATAGATGGGTGTATCCTATGAAAGCAAAGAATGAGGTATTTTCTTGCTTCAAAGCATTGTTAGCTAAGGCTCAAAATTTTTCTTCACAAAAGCTCTTGACTCTACGCACAGATCGTGGTGGTGAATACGTGTCACATGAGTTTAATGCTTTTCTTCATGAAAGAGGTATTTCAAACCAATGTACGGTGCCACATACACCTCAACAAAATGGTGTTGCCGAGTGTAAAAATAGAACTCTACTTGAAATGGCACGATGTATGGTTAAAGGAAAGCATCTTCCTGATAAGTTTTGGATGGAAGCAGTCATGTGTGCAAACTATGTGTTGAATCGTTGCCCTACAAAAGCATTGAGAGTCATCACTCCTTATGAGGCTTGGAATGGTCATAGACCTATGGTTAGTCATATGCATGTGTTTGGTTGCTTGGCATATGCTCTTGTGCCATCACAACAACATCACAAACTTGATGACAAGGCAAAGAAATGCATATTTTTTGGTTATAGTGCTGAAAGTAAGGGATATCGTTTGTACCGTCCATTGACGAACACAATCATTGTGAGTCGAGATGTGGTATTTGCGGAAAATTCAGTTTTCCCTCTACTTGAATGCAAAAAACAGCCAACAATTAGTTCACAAGATGTGTTCGATACACTCATGCCTTTGTTCCAAAATGGTGCACTTGACTATGGCCTGAGCAGCCAACTGAGAAGGGCTGAAAAATTCCACCAAAATAGTACTAAAAATGCAGAGAATTTCCAGCCAAACATGGCTGAAATGTTTTTAGCCAAAAATTATCAAAATTGTTGGAAATTTCCAGCCACATATGGCTAAACATTTGTGTCAAAATATGGCTAAAAATGAGCTTGAAAATCAGCCCATGCATGATGTACATATTGAAGATGTTTAAATAATGAACACATGTCTATCAAGAGTGCACAAACTATGCCAAAGTGGCTGAAACAAACTTTGCAGGACAACAAATTGAGTGCACCTTTACTTGGTAGAACAAGATCAAGCTCTCACCATGCATCAAGTAATTTTGTGGATTATTCTCTTATTGCTACAACATGTAATGAAGAGCCACTTTCTTTTGAAGATGCATGTGACGATCCACAATGGATGGGTGCTATGCAATCAAAAATGGATTCCATACATAGGAATGGTACTTGGGAGTTATGTGAATTGCCAAAAGGAAAGAATGCCATTGGTACAAAGTGGGTTTATAAGATTAAGAGAAAATCTAATGGTAGCATTGATCGCTACAAAGCTAGATTGGTTGCCAAAGGATATGCGCAAGAATATGACATTGATTATGAGGAAAATTTTGCACCTACTTCACGCATGACTATCATCCGTACCGTGGTTGCATTAGCTGCCCATCGAGGTTGGAAAGTGCATCAGTTGGACATAAAAACAACCTTCTTGAATGGTGATTTGCAAGAAGAGGTTTATGTGAAGCAACCTCTTGGATTTGCTATGAAAGGGAAAGAGCATATGGTTTGTCACTTGCATAAATCCTTTTATGGTCTCAAGCAAGTTCCACGTGCATGGTATGACAAAATCCATAAGCACTTGATTGCTCTTGGCTTAACATGTAGTCCGATTGAAAGCACACTCTATGTATGCAAAAATGGGGCTGATCTTATAGTGCTTGTTCTTTATGTCGATGATATACTCTTGACTGAGTCATGTGATGCAAAACTTGGCATTCTTATGGCTTATTTGTAGCATACTTTTGATGTCACTTATCTTGGTCTTTTGAGCTACTATCTTGGCATCAAGTTTGTATCCGTTGAGGGGGAAATTGTTATGCATAAAGCAAAGTATTGTTGGAGTTAGACATCTGCAGAAGCACGCGAACAACACAAGGAAGAAGAAGAAGCACAAGGAAGAAGAAGAAGCTTGGAGCACAACACACAATACTGAATGTATTACTAGAGAATGTACAAAGATAAGTAGCCCATTAGGGCAATAGGCGTATATACAAGCCGGGGGAAAAAAAACCTCCTAAAGAGGGAAAAAAAAGCCCCAGCGGTCCTAGAGTGTTCACACACATCACTACCTAAATATATCAACAAATCCCCCTTGGGAGTGATGCGGTGAACAAGGTGCTGGCACTCATGTATAAGGAAGTGCCAAGCTATGTGGAAATCACTCCACGAAAGGAAGTAAGCCCAAAGCTTTGTGAAAAGCTTCAAACTTCTCCCTAGGCAGAGCCTTCGTGAAAAGGTCTGCAATGTTCTCCTACATGGGCACATATGCCAAGCTGATCTCCCCAGCAGAGAACCTCTCCCTGACATAATGATAATGCACCTCAATGTGGTTAGTGGGAGCATGGAACACAAGGTTCCTCGCAACTGCCAATGCGCTCTGACTGTCAGTGAAGATGGTGGTTGCAAAGGACTGACCAACACCCAAATCAGCCATAAGGCGTCTGAGCCACACACACTCAATAGTAGCTGTGAAAGCTGCCCTATACTCAGCCTCACAACTAGAAGTGGCCACAATAGGCTGCTTCTTACTCAACCAAGATATACATGAGCTACCAAGCATGAAGCAAAAGCCACTAGTGGACACACGAGTGTCATAGCAACCAACCCAATCAGAGTCAGAAAAAGCATGCAAATCTGGTGGTAGTGATCCCCCGTTGGGATAAAACAACCCAAGTAGCTGAGTACCACTCAAGTAGCGAAAGATGCGCTTAACCACCTGCCAATGCTTGACTCCTTGGCAATGCATAAATCTGCTCATCTTTGAGAGAGCAAACTGAATATCTGGCCGAGTAATGCATAAGTAAATCAAGCATCCAACAACCTGCTGATAGAGAACAGTGTCAAATGCATCTCCAGCATCATGAAGAATCAATCATAAACCTGTCTCCATAGGAGTGGCAATAGGCTTACAGTCTTCAAGGCCAAAACGCTGCAATAATATGTCAATATATTTCGTTTGACACAAATCCATTCCACCATCAACTTGCATATTAAACTGAATGCCCAAATAGTGATGCAAATGCCCCAAATCAGACATCTCAAATGAGACATGCAAATCAGCCTTGAAATCAGCAATATGCTTCTCAATAGGACCAGTGAGCAGCATGTCGTCAACATAGACAACAATGATCAGAAGCACATCATTAGCATGCTTAACATATAAGGTGCTTTCAGTTGGACTGTTCTCAAAACCATGTGCAACCAGATAGGCATGTATCTTCTCATACCAAGCACGTGGTGCTTGCTTTAAACCATATAATGCCTTCTTTAACCTGCACACCTGGTTTTCATGCCCTTTCTGCACAAAGCCACAGGGCTGAAAAACATACACTTCTTCATGCAAGTCACCATTCAGAAATGTTGTTTTAATGTCCAATTGATGTACATTCCAACCATGATGGGCTGCAAGTGCACAAATGCTCCGAACAGTAGTCATACGGTATGTAGGTGCAAAGGTCTCATCAAAATCAATGCCTCTTTCCTGCGCATAACCCTTTGCAACAAGCCTAGCCTTATACCGGTCAATTGTACCATCAGGTTTACACTTCAGCTTGTATACCCACTTAGTGCCAATGGTCTTCTTGCCAGGAGGCAAGTCACATAAAGACCATGTACCATTCTTCATTATAGCATCATATTCAGATTGCATAGCAGCTATCCAATTTTCTGAATTCTGTGCTTCATCAAAAGAAACAGGCTCATTCTCATCACAGAGACTAGATGCAGCCATAGCATAGCAATCTGATGCAAAGGAGGCACTATGAGAGCCTGAACGAGTACGATATGACAAAGGTGCATCTAATTTGCTGTCACGCAAAGTCTACACCAGCCATTTTGGCATAGTTTTTGCCTAATCAATATCAACTCTCTCATCAACAAGTGCATCATGTAAATCTACATCAGAAATGGAATGATCTGCATCATCATATGAAACCTGCAAAGGCTGAGAAGTTGCCTCATTAGGACCAGCACTAGACTGTCCACCTGTAAAAAGAGGCATCAAAGTATCATACATGTCTTTGGAGCTAACAAATGTCTCCTTAGTACATGAAAGCAATGGTTGAATAGCATCTTCCACAAATACAACATCACGGATAACCAGAATGCGTTTAGTCTGTGGATGATACAGATGATAGCCTTTACTTACTGAACTGTACCCAACAAAAATACATTTTACTGCCTTATCATCCAATTTTCTGCGATGTTATTTAGGCACTAGTGCATATGCCAAACAACCAAAAACACGCAGATGAGCAACAGATGGCTTGCAGTCATGCCAAGCCTCATATGGAGTGATAGACTGCAGTGTTTTAGTGGGACACATGTTCAGTACATATGCTGCACACATGACAGCCTCAAGCCAGAAACTATGAGGTAAAGCCTGAATCTTGACCATACACCTCGCCATCTCCATGAGAGACATGTTCTTCCGTTCAGCAACTCCATTCTGTTGAGGTGTATATGGCACTATACACTAGTGTTTTATCCCACGTTCAGCCAGAAATGCATTAAAATCAGAAGACATATATTCCCCCCCTCAATCAAAATGGAGGGTGCCCATTTTACATGCTGACAGATTTTTAGCCAGAACCAAAAACTGTTTGAAGCACATGAACACTTCGGACTTTGCCTTCAATGGATATACCCATGCATGCCTGGAAAAATCATCAATGAAAGTCACGAAGTAAAGATAATTTCCAAAAGAAGGTGTCTGCATTTGGAAAGGATGAACGCTGCATTTTGCCCAAAATACAGCCTTCACAAACATGTTAAAGCATCTGACAAAGTGAAAGAACTACCATCAGCAGTAGTCAAAATGATCTTACCAACTCCCATAACAGGATAAGAGGAGTTGTTGGCGCATGTAACAGTATTCCCTGTAGGGGCAGGCTCGAGTGAAGAGAAGAAACTGCACTATGAGGTAATATGTTTGGTCGCCTTACTGTCAAAATACCAAACATCTGAGTCTACTGCAGACATGCACTGCTCATGAGAAGATGGGTCAAAACTGCAGACAGTAGTCAACGCCCATTCTTCTTCCTGCACAAGATTTGCAGACTCTGTTTTTGGTGTAGAGGCCTCTGCAACAACCATTCCAGCCTCTTTCTTCTTTGCCTCTTTAGCAGCCAATTTTGGACAGTTCTTTATGATATGATCATTCCCTTTACAATACTTACAAAACAATTTTTGATTTTCTGATTTCTTCTCATCTTTATCTTCCTTCTTCGAATATGCAGAATTAGCAGATTTCTGCTTACTAGTTGAAGAGCTCCATTTTCCTTTGCCCTTTTGACTAGCCAGGAAAGCTTGATCTGCAACTCGCATAATGGACCTATTTTGCCTGGACTGATCTTCCTGCAACAGAACAGAGACTAACTCCTCAAATGATAAGGCATTTGGATGGCCTTTCATCATCAACCGAAGAGTAGAAGCAAAACTCTGATATGAATCAATAAGACCATTCAGAACGGTCTGCACAAGTGAGCTATTTGGTATAACCTCATCAGCAGAAATCAATTGTTCCTTCAAGTCTTTATTGTCCATAGAATCACCTTCATTCATGTGCTCACTCTCCAACTGTTTTCGGAGGTAAGCAACATGAGCCTCATTCCTAGCTTGGTACAATGTGGTAAGTGTATCCCAAGCATCCTTAGTTGTTCTGCAAGAGCGAATGTGAGGAATAATGGCACGTTTGACAGACAAAGCTATCAATGCATGTGCTTGGGCATCTCTGCCATCCTAGGGAATCTGCTCTACAGTAGGTGCAGTAGAAATAGAAGCACGAACAGGAATCTGTGGAATATCATCTTCGACACCATCTTCATCAGCTCCAGCACCTATATTTGCAGTACCTATAGTCAGAGGTGTAACAGGACGTCTTTCAACACCCTGAACAATGTTCCACAATCCTTTTGCAATCAATACATGTCGCATCATATAAGCCCATAATGGGTAGTTGGTACCATCCAACTTATCCTCAACAACCAACATACGGAATACATCACTGCTTTCAGCCATGGCCGGTGACTAAAATACCTTGATGCAAAAAATTGAATGTATCTCAAAAAGTTGAACAGAACTACCCAGATGAATTCTGCTAGACCTGTAGCAGACTTCGAGACGCTTATACTAGCGAACAAAAATTGGTATATAGCTTTGGCACAAAAAGACAAAATATTCTAAAGTTTCTCTAAAGAGAAAGTAAAGAAAACGCTGTAGCCTAAAAGTTAAGCGAGCTGTAGCAAGACCAACATGGTGTAGCTTCGCCCCAATAGGTATTAGCTTCTACGTTTAGGTTTTGTTTTCTTTAGCCCCAAACGACTTTAGCCGAAACCGTTTCCGGCACAAGCACTGTGATAGTGCGTTTAGAGGCCGAAACGAGCTCAGATCACGATTTCGACACCACAAAGCGAAGCGGTTTTGATCTCTGAAACACCTTAAGTATGCTCACCAAATTTCATGCGAATCTGAGACTGCAAATGGAGGAGTATCGATGATGCCCTAGATGAAGCGACGACCTGCTCTGATACCAATTGTTGGAGTTAGACGTCAGCGGAAGCACGCGAACAACAAAAGGAAGAAGAAGAAGCTTGGAGCACAACACACAATACTGAATGTATTACTAGAGAATGTACAAAGATAAGTAGCCCATTAGGGCAATAGGCATATATACAAGCCAGGGGAAAAAAACCTCCTAAAGAGGGAAAAAAGTGCCCCGGCGGTCCTAGAGTGTTCACACACATCACTACCTAAATATATCAACAAGTATGTTGAAAAACTACTTCAGCAATTTGACTTTGAGGATTGCAAGCCAGTTTCCACACCAGTTGAGACAGGATTCATGTTCTCAGTTAAGGATTCTAGTGATGCATTTGACACTTCTCTTTATCAGCAAGTTGTGGGATGTCTTATATATGCATGCAACACAAGGTTGGATATACAGTATGCAGTTTCCCAGTTGAGTCGATTCATGCATAGCCCTGACACTAAGCATTCGCAAGTGGTGAAACATGTGTTTAGATATCTCTGAGGCAATTTTGAGCTTAGGTCTCTTTTATGGCAGAGATATTCAGCCATGCTTCCATGCTTTTACAAATAGTGATTGGGCAGGTTGTTATGATACTCGCGTGTCCACTAGTGGTAATTTCTTTTTCCTTGGAGACTCATGCATATCTTGGTTGAGTAAGAAGAAAACTATAGTGGCAACATCAAGTTGTGAAGCTAAATACACGACAATTTTCATAGCTACAATGGAGTGTATATGGCTGAGACACCTATTGATGGATCTTTGCATGGAGATTGATGTTGCTATGCATATTCTCACTGATAGTCAGAGTGCTTTGGTTGTTGCAAGGAACCCAGTGTTTCATGCACGGACCAAACATATTGAGGTGCATTATCACTATGTGAGAGAGCGCCTTCATGTAGGAGATATTTATTTGGTATATGTGCCTACACAAGATAATGTGGCAGACATATTCACCAAAGCTCTTCCATGAGAAAAGTTTGAAGCTTTTAGCAAAGCTTTAGGCTTATTACCTTATGGAGGCTGATCTATCACTCCCTGTATGTGTTCACATCATTCACTCCAGGGGGGTTTTTTACACTTATGTCTTCCTCGAGTAGCTTTGATGTGAACTTTTTCCCTATACATGGGCACTTTTTACTCTAGTGCTCGCTAGAGGTTTTTTCCCCATGTTACCACATACATGATTCACTCAGATGTGGTGGTACTTTGTACTTAGGAATATTATTCAGCTCTTACTTCAGTTTAGTTCATCGTCAATAGAGAGATATGTTCTAGCCATTTGTCTTCTCTGTGTGTCTTGCTACGTTTGTGCTCCTTGTGTGCCGCTTCTCGTGTGTCTCTCGCACTTCTACACACACCCTACAAAGATAGGTTTACGATTGAGACTTCATGATGCTAGAGATGCATTTGACGTTGTTCTCTATCAATTGGTTGTTGGATGCTTGATTTACTTATGCATTACTCGGCCAGATATTCAGTTTGTTGTCTCACAGATGAGCAAGTTTATGCATTGCCCAGGGGTCAAGCATTGACAGGCGGTTAAGCGCATCTTTCGCTACTTGAGTGGACATGTTGAGCTTGATATCTCAACATACATACCTAAATACATACATACATACATACATACATACATACATACATACATACATACATACATACATACATACATATATACATACATACATACATACATACATACATATATGCATGCATACATACAAAGAGAGAGAGAAGAGAAAGAGAACTCTTAAATGTCTTGCCATGCCATTGGTATCACCCCTTTGAACATGTAGCAAAAGGGAGCGATAGCTTTGAATTGATTAGCATTGCTACTTTCCTGACTTGTATATATGCCAATAACTCCTATGGAAAAATGTCAAATATTTGAGTCCCGTTTATTTTTTTAAACGTTGAATACATAGTACTTGCATCCTGTTGTGATGAGAGTCCCTCAAAAGTTCATTCTACATTGATATCGGTATGCTTAGATTCATACACATCTCTTTCTCTTTCTCCCTAAGAGGCAAACAATAAGTAGACTATAACAATATTCTCAGCATTCACCATAGTCTCTAAGAGAGTTGGAGGATTTATGCTATATTATTGAAATCTCATTGATTGTATTCCATGTTGGGCAGATTTTCTCTTATTGTTGGAAAAATGTAGCCCTGTTTTTATGGTGGAGAAATGTGATAAGATAAAATAATAATATTAGTTTACCTTATGTTTGAGATTATCTAGTAAACGGTAAGAGATGTATAATGGATAACTACCAACATGGTTGCCAAACTTAATTCATTCTCTACCTTTAGCTTCCCAGGCAGACCACATTTGGACTCAAGCACCTCAACAAGAAATTTTGTTATGTTTGTCCAAACTTACCGAATTCTCTGAACCCTGAACAATTTACCCTAAGATTAGTCATTGTCCATCCATCCATCCATTTGTTGGAGTTAGACATCTGCGGAAGCACGCGAATAGCACAAGGATTGAGAAGAAGCTTGGAGCACAACACACAATGCTTAATGTATTACCACTAGAATGTACAAAGATAAGTAGCCCGTCAGGGCAATAGGCATATATACAAGCCGGGTGAAAAAAAAACCTCCTAAAGAGGGAAAAAAGTGCCCCGACGCTCCTAGAGTGTTCACACACATCATTACCTAAGTATATCAACAAATACCCCCTGGGAGTGATGCGGTGAACAAGGAGTTGGCAATCATGTATAAGGAAGTGCCAAGCTATATGGAATCAATCCACAAAAGGAAGTAAGCCCAAAGCTTTGCGGAAAGCTTCAAAGTTCTCCCTAGGCAGAGGTCTACAATGTTCTCTTGTGTGGGCACATATACCAAGCTAATCTCCCTAGCAGAGAATCTCTCCCTGACATAATGATAATGCACCTCAATGTGCTTAGTGCGAGCATGGAACACATGGTTCATCGAAACTGCCAATGCGCTCTGTCTGTCAGTGAAGATGGTGATGGCAGAAGACTGACCAACACCCAAATCAGCCATAAGGCGTCTGAGCCACACACACTCAACAGTCACTGTGAAAGTTGCCCTATACTCAGCCTCACAAATGGAAGTGGCCACAGTAGGCTGCTTCTTGCTCAACCAAGATATACATGAGCTACCAAACATGAAGCAAAAGCCACTGGTGGACACACGAGTGTCATAACAACCAGCCCAATCACTGTAAAAAAAAACATGCAAATCTGGCAATAGTGATCCCCCCTTGGGATAAAACAATCCCTTTACCTGATAAAACTGCGAAGAGCTCGAGCTACCCTGAGGGAAACTTTGGAGGGAACCAACTACTAGATGGTTCGATTAGTCTGAGGATGACACATACCACCTTTCCTTTCTCTGACATGTAGAGTGGTTACACCAATATATACTAGGGATATTTTTAGTGAGCTTCACCATATTTATCTATCGAGATTGATGCAACATTTGTTTCTTACCAAATCACTCGTTCACAATCAATGTATTGCACTTTGATAGTGTACTAATTGTATTGTTGTATTAGGTCATTCTTGTATATTCTCTTTACATAATAGGCGACTCCAATTTGACCCGCTTACAGGGACTACCCGGCAAAGACCTAGGGGTACACCTCAGGCATTTACCATTTCGATGCCAGAGTTCAGGTTTCTATAGCAAGGGTATTACTGTGGATCTCTTGATAAGGAGAGTCTAGCTCTTGATAAGGAGAGTCTACCACTGTGCATCACCAAAGAAATACTTCATATATTGAGGGATTTCACCTCTATTAGGAGTATTATCATCTATAGAAAAACAAAGAATGAGACAAGTGAATGTTCCTTTTTGGGAGCTTCACAGTAAGTCAGATAAAGAGTTTTCTCACCTTCATGACCTACATCTTTATGGTTTGAGAAGGCAGAAAATCATGGAAAATTCCTCGGATTGTTCTTGGTAGGAGAGGGGCATCATGCTCTAAAGAACAAAGAAAACAACATGTTGCTGTTAGGGAAAGAGGATTTATCTTACTGGATAGGCATTCACAAATATTTGGTAGAAGCAAGCATCCTAGATGGCTATCAAGCTCATTCTCGAAGAGTGAGGCATCTCGGAGGTGCTTTGACAAGGTAGATTCTAAACAGCTCAGCTTGGTTTGCAATCATGGAGAAGGTGCATATTCAAGAAGAGGTGTGAAATTGAGACAGACTTTTTGGTACACAAAGGAGAGGAGAGCATAGGGAGGAGTTTCTTCATTTGCAAAATTGTCCAGCAAGCATGGCATGATCACAATATTACATGGATTTTGCATACAAAAATGACATGCTACAAGCTCCCTGCGAAGGGATGTTTCAAGAAAATCTTTCTCCTATGCCATGCAAATCAGTGATGCATATGTAGGCACTCTTCACTACCTATCAATGAAACATACATCCAAATTGTTCATTGCCTATCGTTGAGGCATATATCGGCATTGTTCACTAACTTTTTGTGTGGTTGTGACCAATTTCCCTCAATTACTAGAAACCTCTTTTTTTTTTAATGCAAGCAAAGTTGTATGTTTTCTCTTTTCCCCTCACCTCAAACCTATGAGACTATCGTCATGTTTACCTTCTCCCCTATTTCTACCAAGTTGTTGGATCCTCCATAGAAAAAGCAATCAAAATCAGCAATAATGTCCAAGAGAAGCACAAAGTTCTTGAAGAAAGAAACCCCCTTAAATCCCTTATCAACAACTTACTCATGTTTTTTTTTTTAAATCTCCCTTGGTCGTGCTTTCTTTCCTCTTCGATGAACTCCCATCAATACTATTTCAAATCATGCAAAAACTCTTGTTATCCAACAAAGGAGAATACACATGGTATTCCTTGACCAAGCCTAATCCTATGTCCATGCAGATGTGCCTATGCAGAATGGGAAGCTCCCACACAACATAGTGAGGAGTATAATTTTGATGGAACCATTCAGTATGCAAGTCCGATTCTGAGTAAGGCTAAGAAGAACTATAGTACCATCAAGAGGGAAGCCTTGGTAATGGTATTTGATGTCCCGAATTCCACCCTTACCTGCTAGGGGTAAAATCTATCATTATTATAGATCACCAACATCTAACGTTTCTATTGAACAAGCCATAAGCAACATATAGATTATGAAGGTGGCTCATATTATTTTGAGAATTTGATCTCAGCATAGTGCATAGACCAAGCAAGGAAAATGTTATGGATGATCATCTGTCTTGGATTAGCCTAAAGAAGCAAGCCATTGGAGTGGAGGATGAATTCCTTGATGATGAGATATTCACAGTTAAAACACAAGGATGGCATGATAATATCAAAGATTTTATCAAGATGGGTAAGTATCCAGAAAAAGCCAATTCTTTGCAAAAGAATAGGTTGTTAATAAAGAGCGGGCCTTTTACATTTATTGAGGGCAAACTATACAGATATGGCATGCACAATTTACTTAGGAAGTGCATGGAAGAAGAGGATGCAAGGCAGATTATCGAGATGGCTCCTGAAGGAATAGGTGGTGGGAACTTCCCTGGCCATATTATGAGCCATAGAGTCCCAAATGTTGGTTTATGGTGGCCAAAATTATTCAGAGATGCAAAGGAAAAGGCTCAAGCATGTGATGTCTATCAGAGATGTGGTCCAAAACCCACAAAGCATTGGTTGTATCCACAGCATGCGAACCAAAAGAAGTGGGGGTTAGATTTTATAGGCCCTATCCATTTTGCATCCTTTCCACTGAGTATGAAAAAAAGTCTATCAGAGATGTGGTCCAAAACCCACAAAGCATTGGTTGTATCCACAGCATGCAAACCAAAAGAAGTGGGGGTTAGATTTTATAGGCCCTATCCATTTTGCATCCTTTCCACAACATGCGAACCATTTGAGAAGTGGGGGTTAGATTTTATAGGCCCTATCCATTTTGTATCCTTTCCACTGACTATGAAACAAAGTGGGCCAAGGTTATTGCTTCTCTAGATTGAACAACCCAAACTTGCCTATTTCTTGTACATCAACACTTTTCATAACTTTGGTTGTCCACTTGAAATTTGTACTGATCAAGGAACACACTTTGTTAATAAAGTTTTTTATGAACTTTTTAGCAAGAACAAGGTTCTCCATCAAGATTCTTGTGCATATTATCCAAGGGCCAACGGACAAGAAAATTCCACAAACAGGTATTGATAGCTCTTCTGAGGAAGGAATATATGTAAAAACCCACTACCTAGGGCATTGCTTATTTAGGCACACTATGGCCCTACAGGTTGGCATGCAAAGAATCCACAAGCCCACTCGCCCTTTCAACTTGTCTATGGAATCATTCCTACTGATCCCTTTGAGTTTTTGCATGGCTCTCCCTCAACATAATATATGCATGTAAGAAAGGATTTGGAGGTATCTGCTAGATTATCAACACTCAAAAAATTGGAGGAAATTTGACTAGATGTAGAAAAGCGATTGGAGGAGACAAAAAGCAAAAGGAAGAAAACTCATGATAAAAATTTATGGATAAAAAAATTATAGAAAATTGGTATGCTTGTTCTCTTACATAGATCCCAATTACAGGCACAATTGTGAGGCAAGTGGCTTCCTCATTGGGAAGGACCATACAAAATTAGAGAAATGCTATAGTGGGGTATCATGCAATTAGAGACTTTGATTGGTGAGGCACTACCACTAGTCAACATCTCCAAGCTCAAGGCCTATCATCATCAAATTTGGATGTCATTCCATAGCCCAATTCATGAAGTACTTGTTGGAAATTTTTAGGATTTTTTTTGAAATTTTTTAGAAATCTTTTGGGGATTTTTTTTCCTTTGTCAATGGACTTTTTCTTGTTGAATTAGATAAGAAATGGACGTTCTTTGTTGCTTCGAGTGGGAAATATGTCTTGAGTTTATGTGTTATTTTGTAGAATTTCAGGGATTTTTTTGGGATTTTTTCAAAATATTTTTATTTTTCTTCTATCTTAAGGATTATTCAAAGAGAAGAAAAAAATATGGTTTCCTTCCTTCTTCTTTGAATCCAAAAAAAAAAAAAAAAAAAAAGGGACACCTCTCACACTGTCTATTTCCAAGCTCTCTCTCTAGCTCTCTTCCTTTCTCTTTATCTCTCTCTCCTCACTCTCTCTAGATTTCTCCCTCTCTCTCTATATGTCTATCTCCTCTCTCTCTCTATCTGTCTCTCTCCTCTCTCTATTTGTCTCTCTCCTCTCTCTCTAGATGTCTCCCTCTCTCTATCTCCCTCTAGCTCTCTCCCTCTCTCTATATATCTTGTCTCTCTCTCTCTATCTATCTCTCTCTCCTCACTCTCTCTAGCTTTCTCGCTCTCTCTATCTCTCTCTCTAGAGTTCTCCCTATCTAGGCCATTTTAGTGACTGGGAGGTTTGCCGTGTGGTGTTGAATTATGTGCAACTAGAAGGGGTAGTAGTGCACTTGGATGCCATTGCCCCTTATCTAGCCCTCTTGGCCGTCCATTGTAAGCAAGCTTGAAAGTAATCTAAAATGCTTTCTTTTGGAAAATGACTTGCATTCGTGTTTCTTTTCTCTTGCATACTCATTTGCTCTTTTCTTGTGGACCTTTGGGCATTTGGGGCATTCTAGGATGTTTCAAGTGGTATCATAGCACAAGCTTAGGGGAAGCCTTTGGACGGGTGGACTATCACACTAGTGCTTGCAACGCCATTAACGTCTCGGGCCCATCTTGGCTAAGTCCTCTTGATGTCACATGCAAATTTTTCCCTTCCCTCCAACCCTCTCCATGGGTCCTACCTTGCCTCCCCCCTCTCTCTCTCCCCCCGAATGGCGTCGTTGCTAGACCCCACTATCCGCGAACCCACATGCCACTATCCCTATGCCCTACTGTCAATGTGCCCATGTGTTGCCATTAATGGGCCCACATGCCATCGTTGCTACGCCACACTGTCAACATATTTTTTCCTATCATCGCTACCCTCCGTCGTCAATGCGCCCAATTGCAATTGTCATCATGCTCTTCCACTGCCATCACACTCTCCCAATGCCTTTGCACTCTCCTACTGCTATTATGTCCTCTCGCCAACATCACTCCCTCCCATCACCATTGTACGCTCCTGCTATCCTTGTGCTTCATCACCACTATTTTTCACATAGTTTCTCCTATCGGGCTCTCAGTCATGATGGCCGATGATTTTGAAGATTACCCTGACGATCACAACTCAAAGGCCAAGCACACCCACAATGTCACCGAATGAAAAAGATACCATTGTGCTCAAGAGGAGGCTCTCGAAGCCAAAATCAATTGGCTACTCCTCACCAACACTAATTTTCGTTAGCATCTCCAAGAACTTGAAACCCCCAATCGGACCCCTATCCAACCGAGCTAGATCAAGACTAGGTAAATGACTGAATCAACTAGCTAGAATATTCATTTGCTCACTTAGCCAACCTAGTCGAACAACAACTCTTACAAACCAACCAGTCAAACCCCCAACCAGATCCTCATTGGAGCCTGAACAGAATCCCAACCCCATAAATACTTTCCCTCTCAATCAATTACCACCACACGATATCCATGCTTCAAACTCCTTTGGCCTCCAAACTGAACCCACTAGAAAAATACTGAGGTGGTCAAAACTCGATCATTATCAATAGATGGATCTACGAAATGGACTGCTACCTCCAGATCCTCCATGTTGGCCACAATAAATGGGTGCATATCGCCGGACAGTTCCTTTGTGATGAAGCATCAGCTTGGTACTGGTGGAGTACAAGAAGTTACCTTGGGCAACTTGGGATGAGTTCAAGAGTTCCCTCAATGACTACTTTGTCCCTTGCAATGAGGCCTTCTAGCAAAGGATGAGTGGTCGAACCTTCGCCAAGAGAAGTTCATCGGTCTCTACATCTTGCAGTATCAAAATCTCATGCTCCACATCTCCGAGATGTTAGATGTGGATCGTTAAAATGGATTTCTGTATGGATGCTCCCCATACTATCCAAAATAATTCAAGAAATAGATCCTGGAGACCCGGGAGGAAGTGGCACGCATTGTCGAACATCTAAATGATGCATACTCCCATCGATAGTCAAGGTTCAATAGCCAAAGTCAATCAAACAAACAAGAAGAAAATATCTCTACAAACCAAAGTCAACCTCAATGAAAAACAATTGACCTAGTGCACTCAGGATTAGTGTGCCCTCCCTGGATCCCCTAGAAACGTGTCAAAGCTCCCCGAGTAGGTCGAGTCAGGCTTGTCGAGATCTGTGTCCTATATGTCGCTACTACAAAGGGAACCACCCTACAGAACAATGTTGGAAGCATAAAAAAGACATGAGAGTTCACTCAATGAAGGGACCTTTGAGTGATGAAGCATCCATTTCCCTACCAAAGATCACAAAAATCTATAGTGGGGACTTAGAATCATCTATCTCCTCAAGAGAGAGGTCCACTAGAGCTAAGGTCCAATGCAACCCAGTTTCCTTACATGTGGTGCACTAGGTCTTTGTCATGTCAAAGATTCATGGGCAAAGGATTCCAATCATCCTTGACACAGAAGCTACACACAACTTCATGACCCCCGATTGCACCCAACACCTTGACCTCAAGTTAAGCAAAGACCGCAAAACATCTGTCATGTTTGCACAAGGACAAGATAGCCATGTACGCCACGTGAAGGGTGTCTCCGTACTTCTCGGCTAATGGTTTGGTCACTTGGACTTCCCCATCATACCAATGGAAACCTTTGAAGTCATCCTTGGACTCTCCTTCATGGACAAACACATGATCAATTTCTTTGGCAAAGGCATGGACAAAGTACTTCTGGATCAAAATTAGTAGGCCCTTGTGGTTGATTGCCACATAACCAATGCCCCTAGAGACTATCCCCCACTAGAAGGAGGACACAGATGCCACCATCATAAGCCTAAGATAGAACTTGACACTCAAACAAGGTCCACATCCTCGAATCACGTTCCCAAGATGATCTCACACAAGCAATTCAACAATGTAGTGTATTATAGTGAGATCGCACATCTATGTATGCTCCAACCGGTAGACTAGGAGGTGAAACCAATTCAATTCAATAAGTCCAAAGTCAACCATTCAAGTTTCCACTTCTTGCCACTTCTTCTCAAAGAATATGCGATGTCTTAGTACAAATCTTACCACCCTGACTTCCACCCTCCCACAATGTTCAACATCGCTGACACCCTCCCACACCAATTACCTCCAACATGGGCTCCATACAAAATGAAATGAGTGCGATCTCAAGGAGCTCAAAAGGCAACTCCATCAACTCAAGGAGCAAGGTTACCATCTCATCGATCATCTCACCTTCTTGTGGGACTTCGGTTGTTTTTGTGAAGAAGAAGGACGGCTCTTTAGGCCTTTACATCGATTATAGACTCCTAAACAAACATCACTATCAAGAACAAGTACCTGGTCCAGTTATGGAGGAATTACTTGAACACCTTGGCAAGGCTCGATGCTTCACTCAAATTGACCTTCGATTGGGTTACCATCACATCCAAGTGGCTCCCGAACACATCAAGAAGATGGCTTTCCACACACGCTGTGGAAGCTACGAGTGGTTAGTGATGCCCTTCAATTTAACCAAAGCCCCCCACCTTTTGAAAAGAGATGAATGATGGATTCATGGGCATGCTAGAAATCTTCGTGATAATATACATTCGTGAATTCCTCATTTACAATCAAACTTTAGAAGAGCATTATGATCACATTAGGGTGTTCCTCCAACGTTTGTGTGAGTGATGCCTTTTTGTGAAGCCAAGAAAATACGAGTTTGCCCTCAAGAAGGTGGAATTTTTGGGATTGATCATCTCAGAAAATGGACTTCGCATCAATCCCAAGAAAGCCGAAGTAGTGATCAAGTGGGCAACCCCTTCATCAATCAAGGAAGTGTGGGAATTTATCGGGTTCTGCCAATTTCCTCGTTTTTTTATCAAAGGGTTCAACATGATTGAAGCTCTGCTACTTGAGCTCCTCAATGGGTCTGAAATGTTTCATTGGCGCTAGGTTGAGGAAGAAGCCTTCAAAGTAGAACATTATGCCATATGCATTTAGCCGAAGACCCGAAGCTCAAGCCATATCACCAATCTCATCAGATTTGAAGGTTCATATCAAATCAGTTTAGGAATGGGATTCCTAAGCTCAAGAGCTAATTCACAAAATACAATGATAAACTCAATCGGGCCAATACACAATTCAAGTCGAATTATTATACTGCAAGGGTCACATCTATGTCTCGGATGACTTAGAGGTATGCAAAGAATTATTTTGGGAAACACATGATTGTAAGGTGGTCGGACATGGAGATCAAAATCGTAGTTATGAACTATTACATAAGCACTTCTAGTGGCCCAAGATGAAGGCACAAGTTTCAAAATATGTGGAAACATGCACTGCCTACCAGCTGGTGCATCAAGACAAGTAAAACCCACACACCTCCCCCAACCATTACTAGTTCCAAAATGACCTTGGGACATGATTAGCATGACTTTATCATAGATTTGCCTCCATCCCAAGGATACACAATCATTTTTTCATCGTGGACTACTTTACAAAGAAGGCCCATTTCATCTCGGCCAAGCATACATGTATTCTGCACTCACATAGACAAATATCATGGATTTCCCCTCACCATCATTTCTAATCAAGATGTTTGCTTCCTAAGTCGGCTCTGGAAGGATCTTTTCCACTTGCTTGGCACTCAACTCTAGTTCTCCTCAAATTTCCATCCACAAAGAGATTGCCAAACCAAGTGGGTCAATCAAATCATCAAGGATTACATTCGAACCTAGATCCAAATAGATCAAAGGGATTGGTCCCAACACTTGGACATCTTGGAGACTCACCACAATGCATCTATACATTCAAGCAAAAAGATGACCCCCTTTTGAGTTAGTCATCGAGAAGAAAGTGATCACATCCTTAGCCCTCACGGACTCCTTCTTATCAACAAATGACTCGAACTATGGAGCCTTCTTGGATCAATGGAAGACAAAGCTAGAGAAAGCCAAGTCTAGTTTACAAAGGAGCAAGGAAAGGATGGCCAAATATGCAAACCACAAATGCATCCCTATAGAGGACTTCAACGTAGGAGATCTAGCTCTCATCAGTTCAAAGAACATTATTCTTCCTCATAACTTTACACAGAACAATCATAGATACTACAAGTTGTACAAGACATCAAAGCAAATAAACGAAGTCACTTGCCAATTCGACCTCCCAGACAACCTATAGTTCCATGCATTCCATGTCAATCTACTTAAGCAGTTCAAGCCAGACACCAAGTATGGACGTGAAGTCCCTGTGCTTCCAGATGGCGAGGACCAATTTGAACCTGATGCCATAGATTGGATCTCGACCAACACCTTTGGTTTGGATCATCCCCTTATATGAAATTATTATCATACACTTTAGGCAAACTAAGGCCTTTAGCCCCTTGTAAGATTTTGCATCACACTAAGTTGTATCAACCCAAAATTTTGCAAGTCTAAACCTCCTTGTTGAGGGCAACAAGCTCTTCAAGTCGAGGGAGGATGTCACAGCCTATGTATATCTATCCAGGCCATTCCAGTGCTTGGGAGGTTTTCCTTGCAACACCAAATTGTGTGCAACTATAAGGGGTAGTAGTGCATCTCGATGCCATTGCCCCTTATCATGCCCTCATTTCCGTCCGTTGTATGCAATCTTGAAAGTAAAATAAAATTCTTTCTTTTGGAAAATGACTTGCCTTGGTATCCATTTTCTCTTGTGCATGCCTTAGGCCTTCGCTTTGCAGGCCTTGTGCATTTGGGAGGTCCTAGGAAGTTTCAGCCCCCCCAACCTTAGTATAATTTTATACTAAAATATAAACATGTTTATTTTATTTTTTGTTTTTATTATATATATATATATATATATATATAGTTTTGTTTTATTTTATTTTCCATTCCACACTTTTTCTATTTTATTTTTATTTTTTACCCCCCCCCCACTGAACATCATATAAAATTTTATACTATGGTTTGAAACCTTTTTTGTTTTAAGATACATATTGAAGTCATTTTCATGTATTTCGACACCTCCCACCTCATTTTCATCATTATTTACCATAAAATCCAAACATTTTTCCTTTTTTTGCCAAAGCCTATCTTTTTCTCTACATTAAACATGTGATTTCTCACATGCATGTGTTTCACATGGTCCGTTCCCTCTTTATTTTTCCACATATTTCATATTTTTCACAAGCATCAAATGTCTCTTCTCCTTTATATACTTTTTCCCTATTGCTGATCCCATCTTGTCCTCCCTACCCCTTCTTTATTCACCTCCTAATCCACACCTACCCCTCCCATGGATTGTCTAAACCATCCATTCCTCACTATCCCTATTTTCCATTGCTTCATCATCAATTTCTTCATCCATCTTAAAACTCTATCTAGAGTCCAGTTTTGATGTTAGCTTGCAACAAATCCCTTTTCTTCTCAAGTTGGGTTGATTTTATGTTTTTTTTTTTTACTTTTCCAAAGATGTATTGTGGTGGCATATCTTTGCTTGTGGTTTTTCTATTCGCTCTCTGGGACGGAGAGCCCATTAGGTGGTGGGCAATTGTTGAGCCATTCAAAGTGATGACTTGGCACAATGATGCATAGATGGCCAAGGACATGGATGCACATGTAGTGCACAAGTCTTTTTCCCACAATTGTCTTGTAGGAGAAGTTGAATACATGTTGCAAAAAGGTCTTTTTGAAGGGATTTAAAGGTTTTTAAGGTGTTATTGAAGGTCCAGGTGAACCCTATTGATGACATGATTGCTCCTAGTACATAATTTCTATTTGAATTTGCATGAGTGCATCTCCATTTTGTATCTAGGAGGCACTGCATTTCCATTTTATATTGTATCTCTTTTGTATTTGGGTACCTTGCCATTTGCTTCTACAAGTGTATTCATTCTCCTTCAAGGGGAATTATCCCACATTTGATGTACTTTGGAGAGCCCCCTCCAACTCTATATAAAGAGGGTCTCTCCCGACATTTTTACTTGGCTAGAAGCTTGAGGAGCCTACTTCATGCTTTTGGTAGGCTCACTCTAATCCATGTTAGATTTCCCATTTCATGGTCTACTCACTTTTGAGTCTTACACTCTTTCATTTTGTGAGTACACTCTTCTTTTAATTTTGCTTCCACACATGTACTCTCTACATGGTATCAAAGCACTACGAGGAGGTCTTGGTGGTTCATTTGGCGGTGATTTTGGCGGTGGTGGTTGAGTGTTGGTGGTTTTGCTCTCCTCATTGAGAGGAGTTGTTGCCATCGATTTTTACTCTTTAGGGCCTCATCTTGCCCATTTTCCACCCTCCCACCCTTCTTCTTCATCAATTTGTTCACCCTTCACCCCCATTTTCCAACCCTCCCACCTTCTTTGTGGCATTATTAAGTGGTTACTTCACTATAATCTTTGTGTGCTCTATACTTTTTTGTCATTCAACATGGCATTTTGTTGAGCTAGTTGTATGCATCTCAGATTTTAGATGTGTTTGTAAACACTGAGTGTTGTGACTTCAAGCTTCAGATATCACTCACTGCTTAAAATCTTACCAAAGTTTAAATATGTGATGAGGTAGCCGAGCTCTTCAAAATTTGTATTTCTCATTATTTTTTTACATGGCCATCTTCCATGTTAATCTTTTTGACATCATTGATGAAATACTTCTCTTGAGAAATCCCATCTTTTTCTCTATGTATTTCCATATACAAAGTTGTAAACATGCATGAACATTGAAAGATCTATCTACATTACTACATTGTACGCACTTTGACAATCTAGTACTTACGAGTTTCCATTGCTAAGCTCACAAATTCTTACTCATGAAGGATGGATAGTGCCTGAGACGTGGAACTTGAAGGCTTGAGCTCATGACAATGCATGAGACATATGCTGGACTGCTAGAGTCTGAGAGCACTTCAACACTATTAGCAACCACATGAATTCATTCCTAAGGAAGCATCCCTTCTTGGCATAGTGCTCACAGCTTATTGCATCATGGTCATTCGAGTTTCCTTTCTATCTTTTGGACACTTCCACCACCATACATTTATGCTTCCTCGGTTTAGAGTGTATGGAGAGATCGATGATGCAAAAACACAGATAATAGATCAAGGATTGCCTAGCTCATTTGTGTACTGCCTGATAGAACTCTCATTAGTGCGTATGAATGCTACTTTTCTAGTTTTCGTACTATCGATATCCTAGTTTACGTGTAAGGATTCTATGAGTGATTCAGCATATATTATACAATAATAGAAGAGATGAAATGTCGAAGCATGGTAATGAAGATAACTTTGGAGCAAAAAAGCAATCTATAGGGCATGAGTGTGTCTATGACTCTATGAGCTCTTTCACCCAGGTAGGTAGAAGGGATGACTACTTGTCTTAGTTGTAGACATGAAGTTCACTCTTTGATCGAGCATTGTGATCAAAAGGGGTAGCAGAAGTTCACTCTTTGCTTTTTTGCTCCAGAAGATAACTCTGGAGCAAAAAAGCAATCTATAGGGCATGAGTGTGTCTGTGACTCTATGAGCTCTTTCATCGAGGTAGGTAGAAGGGATGACTACTTGTCTTAGTTGTAGACATGAATTTCACTCTTTGATCGAGCATTGTGGTCAAAAGGGGTAGCAAAAGGAAATAAAAAATGCCACCATAGTGTGTTTCTGCGCCAATTGCCATCTTTGTGTATAGGTCCATTACTCCACAAAGTGAATAAAGATCTGATGTTAGTTCCATGTGGTATGTGATTACAAGAAATTTTGTTTGATTGCCTTGTGATATTAGGCATACCATGGTACCATCCCAAGTCAGTGTACTTGGTTAATATTTTTCCCAAAATAAATCGATATGGAATTCAAATACTTCTAGAAGTTATGGATTCACACAAAGAATGCTCATTTCTTTTTGCATATAAGCTTTGAAGTCTCTCATGTTTACCCCTTCACTTTGACATATAAGGCACATAATCAACTTCTTCAACGTTCATATAATTCAAGGCTCCAAATATCTCTTTGGCTTTCCTATATGTTTTTTTTTCTCATTTGATTGATTAATTGCCAGGGGATGTCATACACAATCAATGTATATTTGTCATAAATTACCCCTTCTTTGTAAATAAATCCATATTTGTTATCAAAACTGCATAAATTCTCCAAGTATTGACTATTTAAAGGGGTTACTTTGTATTGCAAGAGGTGTTCAATCCTCATTCTTTAGGCACACCCTTTGGCACTAAGTGCCCCTTCGCTTTGTAAGTCAAGAAGCAAACAAGATCATGTGTGTGTGCATTTGTGAGTTGGAGACTAGTCTAAGCCCACCCACAAGATTTCTCAAGTTCTTAAGCCTACTCTAAGGCTATCTTCATGTGCATCGGGCTACTTTAAGCACCCCCCTTTCCAAAGTATCTCCCTCACCCTAAGTGTATTGTTATAAGCCCCTATCCCCCCCTTAAGGTGTCTCTCTCATAAACAAGTGTAGGGCTATTGTAAGCCAACCCCCCCATCCCATCTCAACTTGTGCCGATTCTGACTTCATTTTCTCAAGTGTGGTAATTTCAAGGGTGAAAATGTCAACGATCTGGAATGCGACATCTTCGAGTCAATGGTACTTACCTTATTTTACGTTGATTTTTATGACAAAGGATGAGCGATTAAATGATACCAACTATAATCTATGGAAGGATACAATTAGAGCATATCTCTATACCAACCTATTATATGATTTAGTTGAAGGAAGAGAGACTGAGACAGACAAGGAAAGTGATCTGGGAGCATGGGACATCTAGAATGTCAAAGACAAGAGAGCTTTAGGACAGTTACTTTTAGCTTGTGATGAATTGATCAAGGGCCACATTACGTCCTGCAAAACATCCCACAAAACTTGGAAGATCCTACAAGACCTTTATGAGAATAAAACTCCTTCAAAAATCTATAAGTTAGAGGCCGAGTTTCACAACCTATCAATTAGGCCCCAGGATCCCATTAGTAAAGTTATTTTTACATTTGAAGATTATCAATGCAAGCTAGCATTGTGAGACCGATAAGGTTTTAACAAGTACATGATCATTTGCCTTCTCAATCAGCCCCTGTGATCTTATGAAACTTTTGCGACAACCCTTTACAACCGCAGCCAAGTATTAACTTGGGAAGAAGTCTAATGACTTTTGCTCCTCCACGACTCTCGAGCAAAGTCGAGATCCTCACAAGAAACTGCAATGAAGGCCAAGGGACCATTCAGTGAGCCAAACCATACGAGCCACAACACTAGTAACACATCTACACAAGGTTCCAACAATCCATCAAAGAAGTTTAGCTTCAATTACTATGGTAAAATGTGGCACCTTGAGAAATTATGCTACAAAAAGAAGAATAGATCTAAAGCCTCTACATCCAGGAACCAACCTAAATCCTCTCAACACGTCTCACTATTCTAGTGAAGACATATTTATCTCCACAAAAGCCAATGCCCTAATTGCTTTGAGTTCATCTCAAGAGTGGATCGTTGATAGTGGATCCATATCTCATATATGCAAAAATCACGACTCCTTCCAAAAGATCGATGATCACACTTGTGAAGTCTACTTATGCAACAACAAAAGTCTTCCCATTGAAGGCAAAGGAAAAGTTCAAATCACTAATCATCGCAAGGAGTGTAAAGCTTTATCCATGTATTGTTTGTATCAAAATTGTGCATGAACCTACTCTCAATTAGGGCCATCATTGACCATGAAAAACAAGTGTTATTTGATAATACATTTGTAAAGGTGATTGATCCTATAACTAAAGATATCATTGCACAAAGAATTGAATACAAAAGGTTGTATAAGCTATCATGTTCTTCCTAGCCTCTAGCATCAAAGATACAGACACACCTCATACTTAACCAAGATTCACACATCATAGATTATTAGGGGATTGCCCAAGATAGGACAAGTACACAATATCTGCGAAGCTTGCACCCAAGGCAAGCAATATAGGTTCCCATTCCCAAGGAGGCTTCCATATGAGCTAGGAACCCTCTAGCCCTAGTCCACATGGATCTTTGTGGACCCATGAATATCCCTTCTCTAAGTGGATCCATCTACTTCTTTCTCCTAGTAGATGGTCACTCAAGATATATTTGGGTATGCTTTTTGAGTCCAAGGCAGATGCCTTTTCCAAGTTTCGAGAATGGATATCTCAAGTTGAGAATGAAGCAACTAGTTCATTCAAAAGTATTAGACCACATGGATTTGATGAATTCATCAATCATGAGTTCAATAATTTCTTAAAGCAAAAGAAAATGAAGAGGCAAGTCACTCAACCTCATATTCCATCCCAAAAGGGATTCACTTGATAAAAAATTCGAAGTATAATGGAATAGAGGCTTCACAAGTGCATTAAACAACAATACTCCTTTTGAAGCCTATTATGGACGCTAGCCCAATGTCAATTACTTTAGAGTATTTAGAACTGAATCTTTTGTACATATGCCAAAGGAAGATCGAAGCAAGTTACAATCCAAGTCGAAGAAACATATCTTCATTGGCTATAGTGAACAATCTAAAGCTTAAAGATTATATGATCTTGAGAGCCAGTCCATCATCATCTCAAAAGATGTCATATTTAATGAAGCTTCAACATACTCAACTAAAGATCCTAAGTGTAAGTTTGAGTCCACCCATCTACACTTAAGAGGGAGACACAATATTTACTAATCAAGACTCATAGGGAAGATATTCCCATCAACCTAGAAGATCTCAAAGGCTTATCGAAAAGAAGAAATGTGAATAAAGCCACTTTGTGAGAATAAAGACACTTTGTGAAGTATGCACTTATGCATTAGATTCAGTAGATTCCAGCGCTTTCCAACTATGCAGAAGCTGAAGGTCAACCTGAGTGAGAAGAATGGATGTAGTTGAGAAGAACAACACTTGGACACTTATTCCAAAGCCTTCAAATTATCAAGGGGCAAACTCCTAAGGCCTGGTACGAAAAGATCCACAAGTTCTTTGACGATAAAGGATTTCAAAGGAGCGTTGTCGATGCTAACTTGTACATTTATCAGAAAGAGTCCTTAGTTGCAATAATCATCCCTATGTAGATGAATTGATCTTGACATGTTCAGATGAAGAACATATCCAATTCATCATCACACATCTTCACCTTGAGTACTCTATGATAGCTCTTGGTCTACTTCACTACTTCTTAGGTATGGAAATTTACCAAACAAAAGAAGGTGTATTCTTATCACAAAAGAAGTACTACTCTAATCTTCTTTCCAGATATAACATGGACCATTGTCACTCAGTATCTACACCACTTGATCCAAATATCAAGCTCACATTGGAGGATTTATCATCACTTTTGGATGTGCATACTTATCGATAGCTTGTTAGCTCATTACTTTACTTAGTCAACACAAGACCAAAATTTGCCTATGCAGTTGGGATACTCAATCAGTTTGCATATCAGCCTTGTCATACACATTGGGATGGTGCTTAGGGACTATTGTGGTATCTTTTGCTCACCTGACATCATGGTCTTTGGTATAGAGGGGGCATCGAACTCGTCGAATATTCTCATTCAGATGACAATCTTGATTTTTGATGGTTTATTTCTAGATACATATTTTTGCTTGGCTCAAGACCTATATCTTGGGTAAGTAACAAACAACCTACAATTGCTCTATCATCCATCGAGGCCAAGTACCAAGCATCGAGTTTTGTAGCCTGTAAGGCCATCTGGCTTCGACGTTTATTATCTGATATTGGTATTTTGTAGGTTACTCTGACATGCATCTACACAAACACCCAGTCAATCTTGGCCATTGCAAAGAATCCAGTGTCCCATGCTCGGATGGACATCGAGATCCAGTACCATTTCATCCATGAGAAGCTAAAAAATGTACCTCTCAAGAGAACCTAGCAGACATGTTCACAAAGGCTCCACCTCTAGTTTCACTCCAGTGCTTGGTGGACCTCTGTAGCATTCACGCTCTCCAAAATAGAGCTGCAAAGGGGGTTTCGATGGCATGATTGGTCCTACATCATTTCCATTTGTATCTGCATGAGTGTGTCTCCATTTTGTAAGTAGGAGCCTAGTTTTACTCACTTTTGAGTCTCATACTCTTTCATTTTGTGACTATACTCTTCTTTTGATTTTGCTTATTGCATGTACTCTCTACAAACCCTCCCTTAATGCATATTTTTAGACACTAAGGTCAAAAGTGGAAAAGATAAGCAGTGAAGAAGATATACAAGGGGTTATGTGTGGCGCCCCATTTAAATTTTTTTCCCCCATAAAGTCACTCCATAACAAAATAGGGAATCGTTGGTCTTTACATGAGAAGGATCTTGGGACAACAAAAGAAGCATCAAGATATACAACTAGTTGGGAAGTGAAGGGACATACGTAAGAGGAACGAACACAATAAAAGAGCATTCTTGGAGATAGACTAAGGAAGCAAGAGCATACACTACACTATGAAAGCAAGAGAGAGCAAGCACATACACTTAGACAGTGTCCAGAGAGACAAATTGTGCACAATGAGAGAGAGAGAGAGAGAGAAAGAGAGAGAACTAAAATGTGACAAAGTATCATTGTTGAGCCCATAAAAGTCATGTTGGTCAAAGTCAACTGCAGTCAAAGTCAAAATATCAAAGTCAACTGCTCAAAGTCAACTGGTTAAAGTCAACAAGGTCAAGGTCAAAGTCAACAGGTGCAAGGTCAAAGTGCTAAAATGTGGGTGTCAAAGTGCACAAGTAGTGCACAATTAATTGTCCACAAAGGGTAAATTGGAGAAAGTGAGTTGCAGGTTGCAGAGGTATTTTCTCTAATTTCCCTAAGGTTCAAAGTGTGTTTTAAAGTGTTTTGGAAGGTTCAGGTGAACCCCCCCTTAGGTGCAACACTACAGGACAAAACAGTGAGTCGTTGGCTGCCACTTGGAAAGACAATCTTGGGACATCAAAGTGAGCACCAAGATACCATGGCAGTTAGGAGCGTACGTGATCGACACACTCAAATCAAGGCAAGGTCTATTCTTGGAAAAATCTTAGAGTAAGCAAGAGAAGCATAAGCTAAGGGAAGGAAGAGAGAGAAGTGCAAGAGTCACCAGTGTGCGATGCAGAGAAGTGGAAGTGTAAGGTGCATGGAGAGTGACTAAGGATTTGTGCAGAGAGTGTTGAGCTATACTCCCCCAAGGATCTCAAGGTCTCACTGTAGTGTGCGCGTGCCGACAGAAGGTATTCACTCCTCCCCCTTTGTGGAATCTTGGTGCAAGGTGTGCACAAGGATAAGCTTGAAGCAGGTGGAGGTCTGGTGCAGAGGAGGCCGGCGGCAAGAAGACTTTGGGATATTTGGTATTTTGTAAGTGGGCACTCTGTGGGATTGTGCACTGAGGTATTGGCTTGTCTTGTACTTCAAACATTGTAATTGTCTTACTGTAATCAATCGGCAGAAGCTTCCAGGTGTATTTTCTCTTCTTGTTTCTTCCCTTTTCTCCTACAAACCCTCAAACTCCTTCTCGTCTAAGAATCCCCCAACAAAATTTGGCACGCACGGTGGGACCTCCAAGGAGATTTGAGCTTAGGAGAATCCAAGTGCAAAGCATAGAAGAGATCAAGTGTCGACAGAACCACAGTGCTACTTCATCAAACAAAAAGTAAATATTATTATCAAGTGTCTCATATTCAGTGGGCTATGAGCTGCTCATGACCGCAACCCGGTCCCAAGTATTGAGGGTCACCTGCAAGCAGACAAGAAGGAAGGTTGTTAGAAGGTCCCCCAGTCCACTATCTTCAACATCATCAGTCAAGAGCATGGCGGGTCAGGTAGACTTGGAAACTTTACTCTCTAGATTAAATATAAAGTTTCCTTCTTTCAAAGGCCTAGCTCAGGAGGATCCGGATGAACACATTAGAAGGCTCTTGGCACTATGTAAGACTAGAGGCCTAATGGGTAGGGAGGATGCCTTTTTTATTATCTTCCCTGCCACATTAGAGGGATTAGCTGATAAGTGGTTCAGCCAGTTTGTTGAAAACCATTTTACCACTTGGGATGTGATGAAAGATGCTTTTAAAAATCAGTTCCAGCATGGCAACACTGCGGAGATTATCATAGAAGAGCTAGAAAATTTAAGATTAGGTCCAGGAGAAAAGTTCCCAGAGTTTGTGACTCGGGCCAAAGCACTAATGGCTAAATTGCCAGATCCACCACACGATTTTTTTGTTAAGAAATGGTTGGTTAAGCCCCTACCAGTGGCCACCCAATGCAAAATAAAGGAATTAGTGCTACCTACAGCCTCCATAGAGGAGTTCATCAGCACAGCCACACGCTTGGAGCAGATAAGGTACCAGTATGGAGCAACTTCTTCCCAACCAACATATGGTACAGAAATGGAGGATCCAGTGATCCAGCTAAGGAAGGAGCTGGAGGGCTTAAAAAGAAATAAGCCCTACAAAGAGGAGGAGAATGTTGTTGCTCAGTTGAGAAGGGAGATTGAAGCACTAAAGCTCCAAAAGGAGGAGGAGGCCTAGGCAGAGGAATTGGCTCAGCTGCGACAGGAGTTGCAGGAGCTCAAAGGAGGTGGCATCAAGAGTGGACTTTGGTGTTCCATGTGCAGCAAACAAGGGCATATAGTAAGTGAGTGTCCTCTGTTAAGTGTAACTTGCCAATTATGCAGGAAAGTTGGTCATGAGGCCCATGAATGCCAATCAAGGGGAATGCCTGCAACGACATACTGGACACAAGGAGGATCCCTACCAATCACAAATGTGATGGCTATTGCCCCCAATCAAGGTAACACTTATAACCCTGGACAGAGGGATAATTTTGGAAATGGGCCTAGAAGGCCAATTATTTGTTTCAGATGTGGAGACTGTGGGCACTATCAAAGTAGGTGCACTCTCCCAGAAAATGCCCCTCCTTGCAGAAACTGCCCAGAGGCCAGAGACCATTATACAAATTGTTGTCCTAAGAATCAAGCCTCTTCATCTGGGCCCCACATTCAAATGATTTCTCTGCAGAAAGAAGAAAGGGTAGATCAAGTTAAGGTGCCATCACCATCTACCAGGGTGGTGCATTTAGAAGAAATTGAATCTTTTACAGTGCAGACAAGAAGCAAGGGGAAGGCTCCAGTGGAAATAGGTCAAGAATCAATGATTAATGGATTAAACAGAGACAAAGGTGCGTCTGAAGACAAAGCCACCACAAGTGCAGATACAAGGTAAAAAGAAAATTTCACAGGTACCAGAGATGCCATTGAATATGCATTCAATAGGGCTCATGAGCAGTTTGATAAGTCAAATGCAGCCCATGCTCTTAAGGAATCAGAAGCTTCCAGACTGCTCAAGTCCATGAAAAAGGAGGTTAGTATTTTTTATTTAATAAAAATGGATGGGACGTTCAGGTCAGAACTCTTGCAGATAATTGATGAAATGTCTGCAACAAGTTTAGTGGCAAAGGTTGCTGTTATGCATAAAGATAAAAGTTTAGGGGCAAAGGCTGCTGTTATGCATAAAGATAAAAGTTTAGGGGAAGCACCCCTCACAGATTACAAGAGCTCTCGGCTAACAGTCTCTATTAAAGGTCATGAGTTTCAAGGAGTTATTGTGGATGGTGGTTATGGCATTAACTTGATGCCTGAATATACCATGAAAAAGATTGGACTATACCCTTCACAACCTGCCAACTTCACTGTAACAATGGCAGACCAAAGCATAGTAAGGCCTATTGGTGTGGTCCCTGGAGTTCCAGTCAAAATACAAGGTACCATCTTTAACTTGGACTTTGTTGTTTTAAGGCTGCCACAGGTAGAAGGAAGTTTCCCCCTGTTAATTGGGAGACCTTGGTTAAGGCATGCCAATGTGTTGCATGACTGAGGCAAAGACACAATGTGGGTAAAGCAGGAGGGAAAAGAGTTGTAGTAGATAATTTTAGAAGAAGGACCAGACAATCAGAGAAATACTAGTATGATGCAGACAATTGGTATTTGTATGGAAGAAGAAGTGGTGGACAACCCAGAAGCAGATCTATTTGAAGGAGCAGATTTATATGAAGATGAAAACATGTTGGCTTGGCTCCATGCAGAAGACCCGTCTTCCTGCTATGGAATTTTCCCAAACTCAAGTAGAGAAGAAGCATATGAAGAAAAAGAGGAAATCACTCAGGTTGAAACAATCTCAGTCAAAGGCCATGGAAAAGAGAAGAAAAGCAAAGTCCTTAAGTGTAGCCGTGATGAAGATGCTTCAAATCATATGTCAATGGCCACTGTTTTATGGATCCTGGTATGGATATCAATTGTTATGTCAAGTTTAATGATAGCAAGTGTAGGGCTTTATAAGAATGTGGAAGGAGCACCTACAAGTCTTTGGAAACATAGGGTTCCACTGGATGAAGAAGCTGGAATAATCAAAATAAACTTTTGTAGATTAAGTCATAAAGTTGCTGGAGGAGATAACATTCTAATGAAGGATTTAGGGTACCCCTATCAGATGACCAGTGTGCCCAGGGAGAAGACAAAATCAATGAAGTGTAGTACAATTGCAGATTATGGAGGAGTCTCTCTGAGTCAACAATACAAGGCTCAAGGCCTATCATCAACAAAACTGAAGATTTTTGGATCACCTGGAACCTGCAAAATTTGTCCAAGTTGTACATAGTCTTTTCTCGTCATTTTTACTTAAGTTTTAGTAGTTTTCTTTATCCATTTCATGCTTGTTTCTTGAGTTTTTAGCAAATGTAGCAGCCATTTCATCAACTTTGCAAAAGTACAATTTTTAGGAATTTTTTCAGAATTTTTTTAGCATTTTTCTCCTTTTTCATGTGTCTTTTTCTGGCCAAATTGGAGGAATAAAAGGAGGCTCTCTGTAGTTTGATGAAGGAAACTAGGCCTAGCCCTGTAGAAAATTTCATGAGAATTTTTTGGTAATTTTTTGGCAATTTTTTGACATTTTTTTTGGATTTTTCCTTCATTTTTTCTTTTTTTGGGTTATTTTTCAAAAAAATAAATAAAATAAATAAAAAAAAAGGCCCCCCAGGGCGTTTTTCTTGTTTTTTGCCAAAAAAAAAAAAAAAATCCCCCCCCCCTCCCCCCTTTCCCCCCCCCCCCCCTTCCCCCCCCCCCCCCCCCCCCCCCGCGGCCCCCCGTTTTGACACACACACCCCCCCCCCCCCCGCCCCCCGTTCTAACACACCCCCGTTCTGACAGCCCCCCCCGCCCCCCGTTCTGACACACCCCCCCCCCAACCAATTTTATTTTAATTTTTTATCTTTTTTTTATTATTGTTTATTTTTTGTTTTTTTATCATTATTTTAATATTTTTATTTTTATTTTTTATTTTATTTATTTAATTTGTTTTTATTTACTTTATTTCTTTTTTTTCTTTTTTTTCATATGGGCGTTCCAAAAAAAAAAAAAGGAAACACGTTTTCTTTATTTTTATTATATATATAATTTATTTTTTATTATTTTTCTAATTTTAATGGCTAAAAGCTTTTGGCTCTGGATCGTGCCTCGGTTGGCTGTTTTTTACAAAAAAGGAGTCATTTTCATGTTTTTTGGCACCTCTGGAATCTGTTTTTGGCTTTATTTTTCCAGATTCCCCAATTTTCTATGAGTTTTGGTCAGAACCCTCAATTTTTAAGCACATTTATCACATGTTTTTATTTCCCCACATTGTCCACATGGTATATTCTCACCTCAACTTACATTTGGTTTTTATATTTCCCATATGTACCCTCTGTGGCCATCCACTTTCATCATTTTAACCCCCTCCAGACCCATGATTCCTACTCCCTATCCCTTCCTTTACCAATCTACCCAGCCACATCATCACCCCTTCCTGCCCCATCCATCTCCGCACCCTCAGCCCTCCCTTCCCATTCCTTTCCACACTCCCATTGCCATCCTTTTTTGCTTTTCCATAGCAAATTCACACTTCTAGTTCTTTTCTGGTGCTTGATCTGGTGGAATTGGTTGCTGCTCAAATGTCCTCTTCAAATTTCTGCAGCTCCATTATCATGGTGTCCTCTATGCTCAAAGTTTTGGCTATAGCTCTCCGGGACGGAGAGCACATTAGGTGGTGGGCAACTGTTGAGCCCATAAAAGTCATGTTGGTCAAAGTCAATTGCAGTCAAAGTCAAAAGATCAAAGTCAACTGCTCAAAGTCAATTGGTTAAAGTCAACAAGGTCAAGGTCAAAGTCAACAGGTGCAAGGTCAAAGTGCTAAAATGCAGGTGTCAAAGTGCACAGGTAGTGCACAATTAATTGTCCACAAAGGGTAAATTGGAGAAAGTGAGTTGCAGGTTGCAGAGGTATTTTCTCTAATTTCCCTAAGGTTCAAAGTGTGTTTTAAAGTGTTTTGGAAGGTTCAGGTGAACCCCCCCTTAGGTGCAAAAGTGAAGACTTAAAAGAAAATGTGAAGATATGTGAAGCGGCAACGTACGCACAGGTTAAAGTATGGCCCCCCCATTAAAATTTTGGGTTTCAGTCTAAAGTCACTACAAGACAAAACAGTGAGTCGTTGGCTGCCACTTGGAAAGACAATCTTGGGACATCAAAGTGAGCACCAAGATACCATGGCAGTTAGGAGCGTACGTGATCGGCACACTCAAATCAAGGCAAGGTCTATTCTTGGAAAAATCTTAGAGTAAGCAAGAGAAGCATAGGCTAAGGGAAGGAAGAGAGAGAAGTGCAAGAGTCACCAGTGTGCGATGTAGAGAAGTGGAAGTGTAAGGTGCATGGAGAGTGACTAAGGATTTGTGCAGAGAGTGCTAAGCTATACTCCCCCAAGGATCTCAAGGTCTCACTGTAGTGTGCGCGTGCCGACAGAAGGTATTCACTCCTCCCCCTTTGTGGAAGCTTGGTGCAAGGTGTGCACAAAGATAAGCTTGAAGCAGGTGGAGGTCTGGTGCAGAGGAGGCCGGCGGCAAGAAGACTTTGGGATATTTGGTATTTTGTAAGTGGGCACTCTGTGGGATTGTGCACAACGGTATTGGCTTGTCTTGTACTTCAAACATTGTAATTGTCTTACTGTAATCAATCGGCAGAAGCTTCCAGGTGTATTTTCTCTTCTTGTTTCTTCCCTTTTCTCCTACAAATCCTCAAACTCCTTCTCGTCTAAGAATCCCCCAACAATCATCAAGGAGGTATTGCAAGTCAACAATAGAAGTGACCAGAACTTGAACCTTGTTGGAAGCTTGAGTGCAAGGAGTGCACAAGGGCAAGCTAATGGACAAAGTAATTGACCGGCTCAAAGGCTAATTGCACAAGTAATTGTGATTTTTTTTTTGTACTTTTGTGTACTTCTTTGTCCTAAAAGTGTTACACACAAAGAACACTTTGTCTTATTCTAAACAAAGCTATTGTAATCTTTTATGCTAATCAAGGCACAAAGACTTTTGACACAATTTGTATTTCTTCTTCTCTACTTTTCTTCTACAAACACTCAATCCACTTTCAACTAAAGAATCCCCCAATAGTATGTGTATATGTATGTGTATGTGTGTATGTGTGTGTATATGTGTGTGTATGCATATGCGTATGTGTATGTATATGAGTATGTGTATGTGTATGTGTGTCTCTATATGCATTGGGTATGTGTCTATGTATGTGCATGTGCATGTGCATGTGCATGTGCATGTGCATGTGCATGTGCATGTGCATGTGCATGTGCATGTGCACGTGCACGTGCATATGTAGGTGTATGTGTATGTGCATGTGCATGTGCATGTGCATGTGTACATGTATGTGTATGTGTGTATGTGTGTGTATGTGTATCTATATGCGTATGCGTATGTGTATGCGTATGCGCATGTGCATGTGCATGTGCATGTGTTTGTGGATATGTATGTGGATGTGTATGTGTATGTGTATGTGTACGTGTATGTGTACATGTATGTGTACATGTATGTGTATATGTGTGTATGTGTATATGTATGTGTATGTGTATGTGTAAGTGTATGTGTATGTGTGTGTATGTGTATGTGTATGTGTATGTGTATGTGTATGTGTGTATGTGTGTGTATGTGTATGTGTATGTGTATGTGTATGTGTATGTGTATGTGTATGTGTATGTGTATGTGTATGTGTATGTGTATGTGTATGTGTGTGTATGTGTATGTGTGTGTATGTGTATGTGTGTGTGTATGTGTGTGTGTGTATGTGCATGTGCATGTGCATGTGCATGTGTATGGGTATGGGTACGGGTACGGGTACGGGTATGGGTATGTGTATGTGCATCTACATGTGCATGTCTATGTGTGTATGTGTGTGTGTATGTGTGTGTATGTATCCATGTATGTGTACATCTGTATTTGTATATGCATGTGTAAATGCATGTGTATGCATATGCATATATGTGCATGTGTATGTGTATGTGTAGGCTTGTGTGTATGTGTGTGCACGTATGTGCATGTGCATCTGGATGTGTGTGTGTATGAGTGGGTATGTGCATGTACGTGTACGTGTGTGTGTGTATGTGTATGTGTATGTGTATGTGTATGTGTATGTGTGTGTGTATGTGTGTGTGTGTGTGTGTGTGTGTGTGTGTGTGTGTGTGTGTGTGTGTGTATGTGTATGTGTATGTGTATGTGTATGTGTATGTGTATGTGTATGTGTATGTGTATGTGTATGTGTATGTGTATGTGTATGTGTATGTGTATGTGTATGTGTAAGTGTAAGTGTAAGTGTAAGTGTATGTGTATGTGTATGTGTATGTGTATGTGTATGTGTATGTGTGTGTGTGTGTGTGTGTGTATGTGTATGTGTGTGTGTGTGTGTATGTGTATGTGTATGTGTGTGTGTATGTGTGTGTGTATGTGTGTGCATGTGTATGTGTATGTGTATGTGTATGTGTGTGTGTGTGCATGTGTATGTATGTATTTGTATGTGTATGTGTGGGTATTTGTGTGTTTGCATGTGTACATGTACGTGTACCCATGTGTACATGTACGTGTACATTTGTGTGTATGTGTATATGCACATGGACATGGATGTGGACATGTATGGGGATGTAGACATGGATGTGTAATTGGACCTATACATGGATGCATGGATGCAATGTGAACACAAAGATGGACATAGACATTGACATGGATGTGCATACATGCATGTGTGTGTGCATATGTATGGTTATGGTATGGGTGTGGTTGTGGATGCATACGCACCTACATGTGTTTATGTACATATGTGCTTGTGCATGCACATGGGTATGTATGCATGTGCATTCACATGTATGTGTGAGTGTGTGCGATTGTGGATGTGTAAGTGTACTGTATGTGCACGAACTCAACCATAATACAAGGATTGGCTACATAAAATTTTGTAAGTATGTACATATAAGCATCTTCTCAAAGTACTCATTCAGAATAGTCCTTGGTATTTAAGAGAAATGTTTAATATTACTTTTCAATCAAACATTTTGTTCCCACCCCCACAAAAAATGCATACATACACAAATATGAAGACGTGTCTATACCCTGAAAAGGAAAGGAGGGGGGACACGTTTGGATGAAACAGAAGACTAAACCAATGGCAATGTCACTCCTTCTAACTGCCAAGAACTATATAAATCATCTAAGTACACATCCATACGTTGCACAGATGCATGTACATACGTATATTTGTGTGGTTGTGTGTATGGTTGAGATCTATATATTTACATCTGCATGTAGATACAACTGAGATAACAGATTGTCAAATACTAACATGCTTGAAAAATATGAAAAAGCTAGTCTCAATCCCAATTGAAGGTGATCGACAATGATAATACCACATAAACGTACAAGTGCTTAACAATCTCAAGGTTAACGCAAGGGGGCATTGGATCAAGGGAGATGAGTGTGGGATGACATCAAGTATGTAACAAAAAAACATGGGTATCTTGACAAGAGATTGACCATACGTTCCATTATAATAAATTAACCACAGCATAATTACAAGTTCGTAATTTAGAAAGGCATTAACCCCACAATATCCCTACCCAAGGTCTAAAACCTAACATTCATGTTACACTCAATAAGCATCTCTTGGGATAGAAAGAGCTGACATAAGTTCCAAACCCTACTGCATCTCCTGATAAAGAGAAAAAATACACCAATAAGCAGACATAAATGCTCATGCGGCTTATCATTGAACATGGCCTATGGACCAATGCAAGGGCAAAAATATTCAAGGTAGCCAATTTTAGTGTTTGACACGAACAAGAGGATCTTTGTCATTTCTTTCGTACAGGAAGCCATTGCTCACAAAGAAATATACTAGAAATAATCAGGTATTAAAATAGTCCAAAGTAAGAGCAATAATTCTGTAAAAACGCAACTCTAAAGGGATTCAATAACTTTTAGAAAGCAAGATAGCACTCCCTTTCATGGAAGCCATCCTCACTAGAAAGCTTAAGGCTTGTGACAGTGATCCCATCTTTAGGACTTCTTTTAAGTGCTTTGATTATGAAATAGTAGCAAATTCTCAGCCCATGAATGAGAAAGATGTTAAGGCACCATTGCATCACCTTCTACTCTCATATTTTCAATGCAATCTTTCAAGAAAGGAATGAAAACCACCTACGATGCTTCCAAATTTTTAAAATTGACATCACTATCATTAATTGCAGTTATGAACCTTAGGGTATTTATTAAGGTTTGGCACTGCATATGTGCCTACAACGTTACAATCTTCCTAAAATGTATGTTTCAGATGTAATCTTTTTGTTTCATCAAAAGATAGGAAGAAAAACATAAATAGACCTTAAGAATCACTTGACTAAATAGTCATAGCTTTTTTATATAGAGTAATAATGTCAGTTACTTCATATACATTTTGAATACAAACAAAATACTCTTCAATCACACACGCCTTCTGGGTCCATTAAACGTCAAAGATCATTAACAGCAGCCAACTAGTATAATTTACCCAAACAAAGCGACCGTAGGGGGAAAAAGTGCATGCAAGAAATAAATCAACTCCTGCATTTTAGCGACCAAAACATTAGTTTTAAAGAGCATGATTTTGATAATATCGCATCTACAGTCAAAGTTGACTCGTGAAAAAAAAAACATCATGATCAAGAAAAGGGCTACATCAGACTAACGAGAATCCAATTTCATCACCAGTGCAACCCATCAAAAGGGACAATACAATTTCATCAGCAGTGTAACCCATCAAAAGAGCTCTGAACATTTTATTTACAGTTGTCTCTTAAGCGTCCCACCAAATATAGATTTTTTGTTAAGTAGGACTGAACTTTGTCTCAAATGCTTTCTATGTTTTATGCTGGGTAGTGTCCACGTCCAAGGCAATAAGTCTTGCTGGACTCCTAAAGCAAGTAAACTTAACCAGATGATTAGAGAACTTAGAATGCTGGTTAAGTTGACTTGCTGGATTCCTAAAGCAAGTCAACTTAAGAGGATAATTAGAGAGCTTAGAATAACAAATCTTCCACCCCGCCACGTGGAAGCCATTTCAACTATGGAGTCAACCATTTCAGCATTATATGAAAGCAGATTCATCTTCATTGTTGAGGACATGTTCAATGAAGGTTCTATCCTGGAAATGGAAGATATCCTCCAGACATCATTGCCCCACTAGGACTGCTGATTTCATGTACTGCTAGCCCAATCAAACAAGATCCAAGGGCTGCTGAGCCAGAATAAATGTCATTAAATCTTTGTCATGTACCTGTCAAGCATAAGGCAAAACTTCATTGGCAATAGATTAGATACGTCTCAACTTTCAGGCACCATAACAAGAAGATTAAATGAACCTGGATTCTGCTTCCACATGACTTGCTGAAATGCAAAGCAGTTAAAAACTAACCTCTCTGCCCATTGAATCTACTTCCAAATTTATTCCAACCATTCTAGCTGGAAGCGAATGGATGAGACAAGGTTCTCAGGCTTTGGATCAAGAAATTTCAAACCACTAAAGTCAAATCCATCGAGAATCTGTAGGCAACATCCAACCGCTAAACCCTCAGTCTCCTTGCTATTTTATTGCAACATCTCTGGCCTTTATCAATCTATTTCAAACAGCATGTGGCCAACAGAAGTAGCTCTCCTAACCTAATGATAGTCTTGAGCTCCTTATTTATTCTCCAGACTCCAAGTTTGCATAAGCCAAAGGTGGAATCAGTCCGCATGTACTGAATTGTTCAGTATGGACTTTAGGTTTGGTACAAAATAGTATCGTACTGATTAAACAGTACGTGCCTATTGCCATTCGAAAGGAGCCCGAGCTCTTCCCAGGAACTTGGAAGTTGTCGTGCTGCATGCAGGTATAAACTTTGATGCAGCTATGAAGCGGAAGTGCTGAGATAATAGAAGCTGTGATGGCTTAAAATGAAGGGGAAGCCAACAGCCATGTAACAAAGACTGGGTACCTACTGGTTCGACATGCCAAAATCAATTCATAGAGCTTTTCCCTGCCATGACTTTGAGAAGGTCTCTCTTTGGAGAAAGCCATCTTTGTGTCCAACTCCTGGATTAACTCTATCCATGTCTTCTGTTGAGCTGAGCCTATGTCTTGTCAGATGTGTCTAATAATTTGTGTCCTGAGATTATAAATATTGAAACTCGAGTCTTTGGATGTAGAGGATAAAAGTAGGAAAAGTATATGGAAAATATAAGAGAAAAGGAAGTCTTACTTTCCCTTTGGAATTATTGGACTTTTTTCTTCTTCATCTTTCTTCCACCTCATGATGTTAACATCTTCAAACTTCTCTTCCACCTTTTGTTCTCTTCATTTTGAAGTAGCAAGCACTCTCAACTTCTTCAAATGATTTTTTCTCTTCCTCTAGTGCTAAGAATAAGAGACAAAACAAATATGATATATAAATGGAAGTGACAATAGAAGATAAAATATGCTTCTACCATCTTAGCTCCATCTCCTCATATGCTGAATATTGAATTACCTCTCTAAGTACAAACTTTGATCAACAAAACTTTCAACCCTGTGTTGGCTGAAAACAAAAGTGCTCTGATCTCTAAATTTGTCTTCTTAGATGAGCTTTCTTGCCATGAAAAAGATCTATCAAAACTGTCAAGAACAACCTCTAGATACCTGTTTTGATGTAGCTAATGCTTTAACTTTCAAAGTAATGAAAGTGTTTAAAAGCACTTCTTGTATCCTTCAAATCTCTTCATAACTGCTCTTCTAAGATATGACTTGCAAACGACAATCTGATAGTAGAAATCAATACCTGTGATTTGATGTTGATCTGGTTCCTTCATCTTCTCCAAACCATTGTTTTTCCTTGAAATTGAAGTAGCTTTCTCTTCATCAAGTCTTGGTCTTCAAGCAATACTTCTGTAAAGTATTTTCATACTTCCAAAAATATTTGGCTGCTAACAGATCATCAACTTCATACTCCACACTGATAAATGAACATGTAAGGGAATTGTATAATTCTCAAATCTCTACTCATCTAGATTAAGTGTGTATGTCATATGTCAAATGTTGGAAGATGCTCTGAAACCATATGTTGGTAGTCTGAGAGCTCTCATACCAAATGTTAGAAATCAGGTAGGCCCATAACTAAATTCCACAGGTCCCATAGGTCCAGGATCTACAACACAGATTCAAGTATCTTCCAATATTGACAAACATGAACATACCACACTTAATCATATAATGATGAGACAAAGATAGAGAGAGATTAGACCATATGTTCAAAGTGTTACGTAAGCGACTGCTTACTCACCATCATATATACAAATGTCAATTTACAATGTGGGAGTCAAAATCTCAACCACTCTATGTGAACAGAAATAGATGGAAAAGTGCATGTACAGAATTTACAAGAATATTCAGATGTAGGGACAGAAATCTGAATATGTATGAGATGTATGACCTGATAGGTTGTAGAAGAGTGAATATGAGTGACTGAAAGAGGAAAGATCAGTTTGAAACTGATATTCAGCAAACCCTAATCTGAATTTAGGCTATGGAAGGCCCTAAATCAGATGTGTGTGTGATAGATCACATACTTACAGAATTAGCATAGAATGCTAACATGTTGCTGACGGAAATCCTCATACTCATGTGGAAACACCTTCTCTAACACCTCATCTGATGCATGTAGCATGCATGTACTGATTCTCCTTTATGTATGCCGAATAAGACACCTCCAGATATAGATGCCACTGCCTCCATAAGCTCCAAGTAGTACCTGTGTGCATAAAGAGAATATGTACCTGAATAGTTAACATAAGATGCAATCTTATGTTAAGCTCCATCCAATGTCTTTGAAGTACTCCATAATCTTCATGTAGAAGATAGTCTTCAAATACATCATGTAGATGGCTGATCCAAACCACCACGCTGCTCATACGTAAGTCTTCTCCATAAGCAAGAGTGTGAGCACACTCTTCTCCAAGAAGAACTTCATGGCTGCTCCTCAACATAGCTCCATAGCTGCTCCTAAAGTGCACCATGGCTGCCCCATGAGTGCTAAAGCACATCCATCTCGAAAAACAGCTCCAACGATGGTCTTGGACTATCTAACAAGTGACCAAGTGACTTCCTTATATAGGCTTCTTAGTCCCATGCGAAAATCTTTAGAATAAAGCAAATCGTTGCCCATAAAAGCTGGTTCGCTATTTTTAATGAAAAGCTATCATGGGTTTTTAAAACCTTGCTTTATTTTAATTTAATCGTTAAAAAGTCTTTTTGACCTTCTTTTTCACACTTCTGACCACCTGATAAATGAACTCATTACATTTTCATGACCTCCAAGCTGAGAGCTATCAAATGAGGTAAAAACCCTAAATCAGCAGAAAATTAGGGTTAGGGTTTCCCCCCAAATCTGATCTCTGATGACTAAATGTCATATACCATTGGAAAGCTCTCATCAAGCTCTACAAGATAGGCTCATAAAAATTTTACCCAAATTTTGTGCCAAAAATGACTACGTACCAAAATTAGGGTTTCTGCCCTAATAGAATTTTGGACTTATGTGACATTGTTTTCCAACATGCGCAACTATAATAAGATCACAGCAATCAACCACAAGACTATATACCATCAGCTCCATTATGTGAAGTATCAATCAAATCTAATGCCCAAAAATGCCCCAAAAAAAGTTCAGCCATTTCTGGGAAACGGTACGGCCCAAAAACGCAGTTTCTAGGCCATTTTTTTCCAGAACCTCAAAAGAGTTGAGGTTGAACTATAAAAATCAAATTATTTGTGTTCGAAATTCAAAGATTTTCATGTGTTTGAAATCAAAAGAGAAAGTTGTTCATTGTTAATTGTTAAGGTTTTTTTTCCTTGAATTACTTTAAAACGTTGGGACTTGCAAATGAGCTTGTCTGCGTAGAAAAATTGTAGGTCATCATACTCTCCAAGTTGAATTTCGAAAGAGGAATCTTTAGTACCGTTGATTGTCTTGGAGTTAGACATCTGTGGAAGCACGCGAACAGCACAAGGAAGAAGAAGCAGCTTGGAGCACAACACACAATACTGAATGTATTATCACTAGAATGTACAAAGATAAGTAGCCCGTTAGGGCAATAGGCGTATATACAAGCCGGGAGAAAAAACCTCCTAAAGAGGGAAAAAAGTGCCCCGACAGTCCTAGAGTGTTCACACACATCAGGACCTAAATATATCAACAAATCCCCCCTAGGAGTGATGTGGTGAACAAGGAGCTGGCACTCATGTATAAAGAAGTGCCAAGCTATGTGGAAATCACTCCACAAAGGAAGTAAGCCCAAAGCTTTGCGGAAAGCTTCAAACTTCTCCCTAAGCATAGCCTTCATGAAAAGGTCTTCAATGTTCTCCTACGTAGGCACATATGCCAAGCTGATCTCCCAAACAGAGAACCTTTCCTTGACATAATGATAATGCACATCAATGTGCTTCGTGCGAGCATGGAACACAGGGTTCCTCGCAACTTCCTATGCGCTCTGACTGTCAGTGAAGATGGTAGTGGCAAAAGACTGACCAACACCCAAGTCAGCCATAAGGCGTCTGAGCTAGACACACTCAACAGTCGCTGTGAAAGCTTCCTTATACTCAGCTTCACAACTGGAGGTGGCCACAGTAGGCTGCTTCTTGCTCGGCCAAGACATGCATGAGCTACCAAGCATGAAGCAAAAACCACTAGTGGACACACGAGTGTCATAGCAACCAGCCCAATCAAAGTGAAAAAAAACATGCAAATCTAGCGGTAGTGATCCCCCCTTGGGATAAAACAACCCAAGTAGCCGAGTACCACTCAAGTAGCGAAAGATGCGCTTAACCGCCCGCCAATGCTTGACACCTGGGCAATGCATAAACCTGCTCATATGTGAGACAGCAAACTGAATATTTGGCCGAGTAATGCATAAGTAAATCAGGCATCCAACAACCTGCTGATAGAGAAGCATCTCTAGCATCATGAAGACTCAATCGTAAACCTATCTCCATAGGAGTGGAAACAGGTTTACAATCTTTAAGGCTAAAAACGTTGCAATAATGTGTCAATATATTTCGTTTGACACAAAGCCATTCCACCATCAACATGCATAAACTAAATGCCCAAATAATGATGCAAATGCCCCAAATCAAACATCTCAAATGAGGCATGCAAATCAGCCTTAAAATCAATAATATGCTTCTCAATAAGACCAATGAGAAGCATGTCATCAACATAGACATCAATGATCAAAAGCACATCATTAGCACGCTTAACATATAAGGCGCTTTCAGTTGGATTGTTCTCAAAACCATGTGCAATTAGATAGGCATGTATCTTCTCATACCAAGCACGTGGTGCTTGCTTTAAACCATATAATGCCTTCTTCAACCTACACACTTGGTTTTCATTCCCTTTATGCACAAAGCTACGGGGCTGGAAAACATACACTTCTTCATGCAAGTCATCATTCAGAAATGTTGTTTTAATGTCCAACCGATGTACATTCCAACCATGATGGTATGCAAGTGCAAAGATGCTCCGAACAATAGTCATACAGCATGTAGATGCAAAGGTCTCATCAAAATCAATGCCTCTTTCCTACGCATAACCCTTTGCAACAAGCCTAACCTTATACCTGTCACCTGTTCTATCAGGCTTACGCTTCAGCTTGTATACCCACTTAGTGCCAATGGCCTTCTTGCTAGGAGGAAAGTCACATAAAGACCAAGTACCATTTTTCATGATAGCATCATATTTAGATTGCATTGAAGCCATCCAATGTTCAGAATTTTGTGCTTCATCAAACGAAGCGGCCTCAATCTCATCACAGAGACTAGATGGAGCCATAGCATAGTAATCTGATGCAAAAGAGGCACTGTGAGAGCCTGATCGAGTACGATATGAAAGAGGTGCATCTAATTTGTTGTCACGCAAAGTCTGCGCAAGCCATTTTGGCATAGTTTTTGCCTCCTCAATATCAAATTTCTCATCAACAAGGCATAATGTAAATCTGCATCAGAAATGGGATGATCTGCATCATCACATGAAACCTGCAAAAGCTGAAAAGTTGCCTCATTAGGACCGGCACTAGACTATCCACCTGTAAAAAGAGGAAGCAAAGTATCATACGTCTTTGGAGCTAACAGATGTTTCCTTAGTACATGAAAGCAATGCCTGAATAGCATCTTCCACAAAAACATCATCACGGCTAACCAAAATGTATTTAGACTGTGGATGATACAGACGATAACCTTTACTTTCAGAACTGTACCCAACAAAAATACATTTTACTCCTTTATCATCCAATTTTCCGTGATGTTGTTCAGGCACTAATGCATATGCCAAACAAGCAAAAACACGTGTATGAGCAACAAATGGCTTGCGATCATGCCAAGCCTCATATGGAGTGATAGACTGCAGCGCTTTGGTAGGACACCTATTAAGTACATATGCTGCACTCTTGACCATACACCTCGCCATCTCCATGAGTGACCTGTACTTTCGTTCAGCAACTCCATTTTGTTGAGGTGTATACAGCACTGTACACTGGTGTTTTATCCCATGTTGAGCCAGAAATCCATTAAAATCAAAAGACATACATTCCCCCCCTCGAACGGCGGGTGCCCATTTTACATGCCGACAGATTTTCAGCCAAAACCAAAAACTATTTAAAGCACATGAACACTTCAGACTTTGCTTTCAATGGATATACCATGGATGCTTGGATATACCCAAGGAAAGTCACGAAGTAAAGATAGTTTCCAAAAGAGGATGTCTGCATAGGACCATAGACATCACTATGAACAAGCTGCAATTTCTGAGTAGCCCGAACTGAACCATCTTTATGAAATGAGGAACGCTACATTTTGCCCAAAATACAACCTTCACATACATGTTTACCAGGTGCCTCAAGTTTGGGCAAGGACACCATTTCAGATTTCTATGCCAGATTTTTGCAGGCATAGAAATCTGCATAGGACCATAGATATCACTATGAACAAGCTTCAATTTCTGAGTAGCCCGAACTGAACCATCTTTTGGAAATGAGGAACGCTGCATTTTGCCCAAAATACAACCTTCACATACATGTTTACCGGGTGCCTCAAGTTTGGGCAAGGAAGATACCATTTCAGATTTCTGCAGGTGTAGCAAACTAGCAATATTCAAACGACCAAAGCATGCATGCGAAAGCTTTGCATCTGACATAGCCTGAGAATCGTGTACTGCACATGCTGAATCATTCACAGATCTTTCATAGTCTATGAGCTTATACAACCCATGACATAAAATGTCAAAAGCAATAATCAGGTCGCCATTTGACAAATCATGAATTGTACACTTGCCATCAACAAATTTCACAACCAATCCAATCTTGGCTAAAGCCGAAACTGATAACAGATTCTTCTCGATCCCTGGCACAAATAAAGCATCTGACAAAGTGAAAGAACTACCATCAGCAATAGTCAAAATGATCTTACCAACTCCCATGACAGGACAAGAGGAGTTGTTGGCACATGTGACAGTAATCCCTGTAGGGGTAGGCTCGATTGAAGTGAAGAAACTGCGCTGCGAGGTGATATGTTTGGTTGCCCCACTATCAAAGTACCAAACATCAAAGTCTACTTCAGACATGCGCTGCTCATGAGATGGGTCAAAACTGCAAACAGTAGTAAATGCCCATTCTTCTTCCTGCATAAGATTAGCATACTCTGTTTTTTGTGTAGAGGCCTCTGCAACAACCATTCCGACCTCTTTCTTCTTTGCCTCTTTAGGCGCCAGTTTTGGACATCTCTTAATGACATGATCATTTGCATTACAATATTTACAAAACAATTTCTGCTTTTCTGATTTCTTTTCATCTTTGTCTTCTCTCTTCAATTATGCAGAATTAGCAAACTTCTGCTCATTAGTTGAAGAGCTCCATTTTCCTTTGCCCTTCTGACTAGCTTGGAAAGCTTGATCTTCAACACGCATAATGGACCTGTCTTGCCTAGATTGATCTTCTTGCAACAGAAGAAAGACTAACTCCTCGAATGACAAGGAATTTGGATTGCCTTTCATCATCAAACAAAGAGTAGAAGCAAAACTCTGATAATGCACAAGTGAATTGTCAAGGACTTCATCAGCAGAAATCAACCGTTCCTTCAAATCCTTGATCTTTGTCAGAAAATTGTCCATAGAATCACCTTCATTCATGTGTTCACTCTCCAACTATTTTCGGAGGCAAGCAACACGAACCTCATTCCTAGCTTGGTACAATGTGGTAAGTGCATCCCAAGCATCCTTAGCTGTTCTGCAAGAGAGAGCGAATGTGAGGAATAATGGCACGTTAGACAAACAAAGCTATCAATGCATGTGCCTGGGCGTCTCTTCCATCCCAATGAATTTGCTCCGCAATAAGTGAAGCAAAAACCGAAGCACGAACAAGAATTTGCAGAATGTCATCTTCGAAACCTTCTGCATCAGCTTCAGTACCTACCGTTGTAACAATTGCTTGTGTGATAGGATGTTTTTCAACACCATGCACAATGTTCCACAGTCCTTTTGCAACCAATACATGTCGCATCATATAAGCCCATAACGAGTAGTTGGTACCATCCAACTTATCCTCAACGGCCAACATACATAATACATCACCGCTTTCAGCCATGGCCGGTGACTAAAATACATTGATGTAGAAAATTCATTGTATCTCAAAAAGTTGAACAGAACTGCCCAGACAAATTCTATTAATCCTGTGGCAGACCTCGAGACGCTTGTACTGGCAAACCGAAACTGGTCTATATCTTTGGCACAAAAAGACGAAATAGCCTGCACAAGCGCTACGATAGTACGTTCGGAGGCCGAAACGAGCTCCGATCATGATTTCAGCACCACAAAGCAAAGTTGTTTTGATCTCGGAAACACCCTGAGTATGCTCACCAAAATTCATGTGATTCTGAGACGACAATCGGAGAGGTGTCAACGACGCACTAGATGAAGCAACGACATGCTCTGATACCAATTGTTGGAGTTAGACGTTTGCGGAAGCACGCGAACATCACAAGGAAGAAGAAGAAGCTTGGAGCACAAAACACAATACTGAATGTATTATCACTAGAATGTACAAAGATAAGTAGCCCGTTAGGGCAATAGGCGTATATACAAGCCGAGGAAAAAAACCTCCTAAACAGGGAAAAAGTGCCCCGACGGTCCTAGAGTGTTCACACACATCACTACTTAAATATAACAATAGATTGTTACATTATTATTTTTAAGAACATTCTCATATGTTCTACACCTATCATTGGCTCTTGGAACTTTGGATTCTGGAAGTATTATGAGTCACTTAATCATGACATATCACTATTGAATGTTCACATAAAATGATCATTGATTATACATTGCTCTTGAATCTTTACAAATTATATAGTGACAAATGTTTAATGTGCATAGTTGAACTTGTAAATTGTAAGTTGTTCAATCATCAATGTTTAATGTTATAGTTGAACTTGTAAATTGTAAATTTTTCAATCATCAATGTCATAAATTACTCATGTATGAAATTTGAATGTTCAATGCATATATGTATGAGTGTACGAGTATTGAGTGTCTACGCTATGTGTATTTATATAACACACACACATATATACATACATAGTGTTATATATACACACACACACACATATATATATATATATATGTGTGTGTGTGTGAGATATAAATATTTACATATATACATACTACCTAACCTACCTACCTACCTACGTACATGCATGCATGCATGCATGCATGCATACATACATACATACATACATACATACATACATACATATATACATATTTTTATTGTTTCCCCCGTTTCTTTTCGTTTCCAAATTTTTTGAAACTTCAAAGCTCCGTTTCTGACCTGTCCATACCAACTTCCAATTGTGTTGGGGACTATGCAACCAAATACTAGACATCTCCACACACATCATCAGTGCCTAGTAGTGGGTATAGAAATAAAAAGAATACACTGACTGGCACATCCCATAAGCATGAACTCGTAGGAACCTCTGCAAATAAAGTTTCTGTTACTTTTGGAATTGATGCACAAACTCAGTTACAATGAAGCCTACCGCAATCAACCTAAAGATGAGAAAAATTGCAACAAAAGCATAGTTGGCAAGGAATAAAATAATTTGTTCGTTAAATTCAACGAACAAACAGCCCAGATTATGAAAGAGAAAGAGACTGTACTAAGATATATGATCTGCTCTCTTGTGTCCCAAGAGGCCAAGGAGAAAGATGGGCACTAAAAACCAAAGTTGGCTGCGAGCAACGGACCAAGGGTTTTATTAAATGGTCATTTGAGCAAATTGGACACTTTAAATATAGTGCTATGGCTGTTTTTATATCCTCTTGCACTATCATCTTTATTGATAATCAAAGCACATTGACTAATGCAAGGAACCCTATCATCACACAAAGCACATTAATTTGCACTATCTTTCTATCAAGGCGAGAATCTCTACTAGAGAAAATAGTCTAACCCATGCGCTTGCAAAAGATAACCTTTGAGGCCTTTTCAAAATGGCTTTGCCACATGAGAAGTTCAAAGGTTTTCACAAAGTTTTGGGCTATTACAATCTGCATAACTTGACACTTCCTTACACATTACTACATTCCAGAATCCACACATCACAATGATATGATTGTTTCTTATGCTCCTAAGCTCCATTGCAATGTTTGTGTATACCCAGTTCCCTAACTCCAACAAAGACTAACCATCGCACCACAATTGATGCATAAAGAGACCCAAATGCACTCATCTTCAACGAAACAACAAATCTCCCTTGCTAGACAATGAGGAAGTTTTGGCATGGATAATTCAATAAGCCCATAGTGAGTCTGTTAGATATGCTCAATACTCCACCCTCATGTGACCACAAATGATCCATGGTGCTCTAAGTTGTAAGGCCCCCATTATGAGGAGAAGCCATTATGAGAGCCCGGACATTTGTGGAACCCTAACTTCCAAGTTAGATGAGGTCTATATGTGACCATTGATGGTTGTAGATGATCTTTGTGAGCCTAGCCGTTAGGTTAGGTAGGGCATAAACTTCCAGGCCATTGGGTTGCCATTTAAGGTGAAAATAAAGGCCCTGTGGCATCGCGCGGTTTCCCCATAGAACCTTAATGGGGGGAGTGCAGAGGGGGGCTTGCCCCCTTCTGCGCGGTTCGGGGGGTCTATCCCCCCGGCCCGTAGGGCCGAGACGGTAGGACTTCTGGTCGTGGAGATATTGTCGGATCATATATTTTACCGACTATTTTGTATCTCCCGACTACGTTTATCTATACCGAACCGCCTTGTAAAAGCTATATAAGCACGGCCCATGTTGAGCTTTACATAGCATTGCGCACTAGTAAGCCCTTCATCTAGAGTCTGTCTAGATCGCCATCTAAGCTCCACAGTGGGAGCGCACGGGTGGACAACACCATCATTGTAACTGCATTACGCTCGGCAATCTGAGAATTTGAGTTCTCTATCTCTCAGTCTCCGTCTATCTTTGTCTGCGTTTTTCTCTCAACTCTGTCTATAGGTCTATTCCACTGTGCTGTTATTTTCTTACATGGTATCAAAGCTCAGGAGGCTCTGAGTGGTGCAGAAGTAGAAACGTAGAGGTTGCAGAGGTCTGAAGAACAAAAGAGAGAAGATGTCAAGCGGTGCATCATCATCTACAACTGGGGGCCAAGGTGGTTCATCAACAGGAGTAGGTGGCGCACAAGTAGGGGCAGCAATGATGCCGATCATCCCAACGTTGCGGATACGGCCACCAGCCTTCACAGAAGGTAAACTTGATGGTACGAACTACACCTTGTGGAAGTTCAAAATCACTTCGATTCTTGATTCGTATGAGCTTTTGGAGACTGTTCTTGGGACTGATCATGAGCCCCAAGAAAGACTTGATCCAAATAATCCTGGTCGAATGATTCCTCCTGATGCCGATCTTCTACGTGCTTGGTCTATGTAGATGACCTTGTGATTACAGGAAATGATGATGCTCTTCTTCAACAAACAAAAGATGCCCTGAGTTCAGAATTTGAAATGACATACTTTGGCTTAATGCATTATTGCTTAGGTCTTGAAGTTTGGAAGGAACCAGGAAAGATTTTCATCTCTCAGCAAAAGTATGCAAGGCAGATATTGAAGGCATTCGACATGGAGGATTGCAAGGAAATTTCTACACCTATGGAGGTCAACACAAAATTATCTATTGAAGATACTTCACCTCTAGTGGATATTGGAAGATACAAGAAATTAGTTGGAAGTCTCATCTACTTGTGCAATAGTAGACCAAACATCTCTTATGTTGTTGGAGTAGTAAGCAGGTTCTCTAATAGGCCTTGCCAAAATCATTGGAAGGCAAGCATGCGGATACTCAGGTATGTGAAAGGAACCACTGATTATGGTATTCTTTATGAAGAAGGATCATCTCTAGTCGGATACTGTGACTCAGATTGGGAAGGAGATATTGATACCAGAAAATCAGTTTCTGGATATTCTACATGCGTTGCATGCATGTGAAGCAGTATGGTTGAGGAGGATCCTATGGCACATAGGAATACAAGGACACAGGAGGCTACAGAGTTGAAGTGTGACAACCAAAGTTGCATGGCCATCGCCAAAAATCTTGTTTTCCATGCACGTACCAAGCACATAGAAATCCAGTATCACTATGTGCGTGAGTTGATTGAGGACGGGGTCGTGGAGATAACCTATTGCCCTACTGAAGAAAATGGAGCAGCCATCTTCACCAAGGCTCTTGGGAGAGAGCAACTTCTTCGACATTTTCCAAAGCTTGGGATTGGACCAAGGAGGTAGTTCACATCAGGTGGACATTGAGGGGGGTGTTAGATATGCTCAATACTCCACCCTCGTGTGACCACAAATGATCCATGGTGCTCTAAGTTGTAAGGCCCCCATTATGAGGAGAAGCCATTATGAGAGCCCGGACATTTGTGGAACCCTAACTTCCAAGTTAGATGAGGTCTATATGTGACCATTGATGGTTGTAGATGATCTTTGTGAGCCTAGCCGTTAGGTTAGGTAGGGCATAAACTTCCAGGCCATTGGGTTGCCATTTAAGGTGAAAATAAAGGCCCTGTGGCATCGCGCGGTTTCCCCATAGAACCTTAATGGGGGGCGTGCAAAGGGGGGCTTGCCCCCTTCTGCGGGGTCCGGGGGGTCTATCCCCCCGGCCCGTAGGGCCGAGACGGTAGGACTTCTGGTCGTGGAGATATTGTCGGATCATATATTTTACCGACTATTTTGTATCTCCCGACTACGTTTATCAGATATCTATACCGAACCTCCTTGTAAAAGCTATATAAGCACGGCCCAGGTTGAACTTTACATAGCATTGCGCACTAGTAAGCCCTTCATCTAGAGTCTATCTAGATCGCCATCTAAGCTCCACAGTGGGAGCGCACGGGTGGACAGCACCATCATTGTAACTGCATTACTCTCGGCAATCTAAGAATTTGAGTTCTCTATCTCTCAGTCTCCGTCTATCTTTGTCTGCGTTTTTCTCTCAACTCTGTCTACAGGTCTATTCCGCTGTGCTGTTATTTTCTTACAGAGTCTACTAAAAATTCTCAATAACTTCTAATAAAGTTTATTTTTATAGATAAAACTAAAAATATATGAATGCAATGATCAAATCAAACTGTTATGACTCATTTATGTACCAATATCTAAGTCACTAAACGTTATCGAGGCCAATGTTCTCATCTCTTTGCATGATCATGCTTATCAAGATCATTGCGTTTGTGACCTTCATTCATTATAGAAAGAACTTCATTTAAATTCCAAATGTCATAAATATGGATGTGAAAATGTAATCAAAAAAGTGTCAAATATAGATTCTCTTGAGGACTTCCAATGAATGTTTATAATCGCCCATAAAAAACAGTAAAGCAGAGTTACAAACTGGCAAAGTGTCAAAGCAGGTGTTGCGAAATTTTTACATAGCAAAATGATAATAACAGTGACATTGTGTATTCTGATTGGCAACATGAATAAGTAATTGCTTCCCTTGGTGCACTCATATTATAAATCACATGCTGAGCGCAATGTCATATAAAAGATGTTCAACTTTTCATTCAGACAAGGCTTTAACTCGCCATTAATCTCAAACTATAATGACATGTACAAGCCACCCAGCTCAGTAAAGCAAAGTGATTGGTAAAGAATAATGCAAGGGCATAATCAGGCTGCTTGCTATATATCTAATGAACCCCTTCAAGCACTATAGTTGTATTATGCATGTAAAGAAAAGTGAGAGCACAATATCAAAAAAATCGATGTCCAATTTTGCCCTGTGCAAGTTCTCTTTTACATGGCACCTCCACTTGGTGTTTATCCTGACGCACTGTTAATGCTCTAAAAAAGTACTAATAAAGAAAACGCAGTGTATAGGAGCCCACAGGCATAAGCAACAAGGCTTCTATGCTCTTCTGCATGTGGAGTAACAACAATCAGGAGACTGGTACATGCCCTTGTACACCATACTACAGCGAGGCATGCAATTACAACAATCGTTGGCCCAGAGCGTGGTAAGAATAAGGAAACTGCAGAAAATATCACCATAGGAAGGAGGCAATATCCCACAACACTCAAACACCTGTACAGATCAAAGCTCCCATCACGTCCAACCAGCATATTCAGCACAAAATAGACAAAGATTGATGCCACAGCAAGCCACCCTAAGATTATCCCGAAATGGAGCTTGCCTGAAAGAAGTTGAAAGAGTCCAAAAAGCATGAAGAACACAAATGGACCTGAAAGATCGGCATCTTCATGGAGATCTGCCTTCAAACGAATAGGGTTTAAAACCGAGAGTGTTTTACGAGCAATATGGGATGTATTTATGCCAAGTTCCTCTAGAAGGGGAGCCTCCTCCTCAAAGAGACCAGAGTTACGAAGGACACCAGCTGTCGGGGGACCATAGCCAGATGTGGACGCGGAGCTCAGATCGAAAGCGACAAAAGGTATATTTGACGAACCTGTGAAAGCCGGCACTCCAACTCCAACGGATGGAGGCCGCATTGGTGGCTGTATAGGTTGAAATGCAGGCCTTCTCTGCTGGGGCAAATTGATGCCTACATGAGAATCTGCGGGTCCTTGTGTATCTCGATAACTGCTCATACTCGCTGACAAAGAAATTTCGGAAAAGAACTCAAGAGATGCGTTCTAGTCTGCAAAATCTCGACTCAGGGCCACTCTGCGACACCAAAATCTTGACTCAGGGTCGCTGTGCTACATCTGAAGCTCAGATTAAGCATAACCCTGCCGGGATGTAGAAGGCAAAGATCATATAATCCAAGGAAAACCTCTTTGTTTCCACATTCAGTGTTCACTTCGAGTAAATCACAAATCTTAAATTATGTCCAAAACTCATAGGTGAGTTGGTTGGGCACTCACCTCTTGAGATGGAGGTTGTGTGTTTAACTCATGCGAGTTGTGAGACATGCATCGATCACTCTGTCTAGCCTATCTCTGTAATGCCTTCCGGTCATTGAAACTAGATGCCTGTGACAAGCCTTCTTTTTTTGTATTATTTCAACAATATAACCTTCGCTTTGTGAGATATGGGGGGTCACATGGGTACTATGCACTTCACTTGTACAGTTGTTGTTTCAATCCATTCAATCTCAGAGAGATTAACCTTCTACTAAACTTTTTTTATAAAAACTAAAAATAAAAAAATAAAAAATAACATAAATCCTTGACCTTAGTCTAAAGGAGTCTTCAACTCAAGAAATGGACTTAGTATTCACGAGCCTCAAGAAATGGACTTGGTATTCACGAGCCTTTTATCTCTTAAAAGAGACAAAAAATTGTTTATAGGTGGAACAAAAAAGATTTTAGTTTTGTCGTGCCAAATGCCCATAGAATTTCCTCTCATCATCGATGGGGATCAAATCAAGAACATCAACAAAGTTCTCATCTAAACAGCTAAAAAATAATTTTACTTTCATATGTTGGTATTCTAAGCTCTGAATACCATATGTTGGAAGTGGTAGTGGGCCACAATAACAATAATTCACAGGTTTACACGATCTTCCAACATATGAATCTTAACATACACACCTTAAGACTCAAAAATAGATGAGTGAGAGATAGAGAGAGAATACATGAGATTTGATCCTCTAATTCACGATGGTGTAATGCTCTTGATCCACTGCCTTCTTTTTGTTGTAGAGGCAAGTACAAGAGATACATTACATGCTGGATTTGTTGACAATTTGACATTATCTCCAACAATCCCCCCTTCAATGTCACAATGGTACAAAGTTCAATAACGTGCAAAACTTCATGTGACTTTTTCTTGATTTCTTTCCACTGAATCTTGAGTTGACTGTGTATGAACCTGTATACTTGAGAAATTGCAAACTCAATGTCTTGTCATGTAATACATAGATATATCAAGTAACCAACTACTTGACTATATCATGTAGCATCAAATGATTCTGAATCTGCTTCCGACTGTAATAACACAATAACATCCATAGGTGTTTGCATAGGCTTGGAATCTGTCATCTCAAACCTCTCCAATAATTTCTCAATGTATTTCTGATGTGTCATGTAGATACACCCATCTCTGTATTTGAACTCAATCCTGGGACTTGTGAATATCATATCAGCTTTTAGTGCATCTTGAACACTAGATAGTTCATTTTCAATTGAAGTAAGAGCTAAAACATTATGAATATCAAAATATTCTGCATAATTTAACTCGGTCTTTTTGTTCTCTCCTGGTCTAACTTCTGGTTTTTCCTGTGTATTCATGTATACCACTATCCTTCCATGTTTGATATAACCACTTTGGCATGTTCCTAAAAAGTGGTGGTATATCTTCTAGTTCTTCAATATCTCTTTCTCTTGGAACTCTAGAACCTTCTCCAACTTTATAACTCGGAACTTCAAGAGGTACTGATGTAGGACTAGGTACTGTTGTAGGTAATGAAATTCTCTCTCCACCTGTATCTCTTAGGGTTTGAGAAGGTTCATCACCCCCCTTGTATGGCTGAATGTAAGCATCCAAATTCCTTCTAAAAAATGCATAGTCATCTGCCTTTATGAAATCTCGAATCTCTTCCTTCTTATTGTAAATCTAACTTTTTGCAATATATGCATTGTGTGAGAGTAGGATATCACCTATATCTAGAACACAGAATCTGTATCCTTTGCTTTCAATTGCATAACCAATAAAGACCGCTTTAATGGCTTTTACATCAAGCTTACCATGATCCTTCTTCTCAATGTGAACATAATCTGGGGAACCAAAAACTTTGAAGTAACTCACATTGGGTTTCTTCCCATAATAAACTTCATAAGGTGTAATGACCTTTAAAGCTTTTGTGGGAGACCTATTCAGAATGTGATTACCTGTATGTATTGCATCAAACCAAAACTTGGGAGAAAACCTTTTGGATGACATCATACTACGCATCATCTCAACAAGTATCCTATTCTTTCTCTCTGCAACACCATTCTGTTCTGGCATGTAAGCAATAGTGAGTTGATGAGAGATACATTTGTCTTGAAGAAAAGAATTAAAGTCTTTGGACATGTACTTTCCTCCTCTATCACTTCTCAAAATCTGGATCTTTGACTGACTTTCATTTTCAACCATAGCTGAGAACTTCTTGAAAGTAGAAAAAACCTCTGACTTCACTTTAAGACCATAAATCCATGAATATCTCAAGAAATCATCTATGAACATAACAATGTACCTGTAACCTTGAATAGAATATGTTCTCATCGGACCATTCACATCTAAATGTATGATCTGCAACTTCCTTGTGGCCATGATAAATCCATGTTTCTTGAAAGGTAGTTTGTGAAGCTTTCCTTCAAGACATCTTTCATATGACTCTGCATCATTTGGTAAAGCAAAAGTAGGTGAATTCTCCACCATAACTTGATCTTTGATATGCTTGAAAGGTGTGTCACTGATATGGCCAAATCTAGCATGCCATAACTTCATGTTCTCCTTAGGTGTAGTAGACCTAGCAACATTAGCATGACTTATTTTGGATAGCACAAACATGCCACTTCTCTTTTCACCTTGAAGTAGACAATGTTCCTCAACAAGTGAGAGGATCTGACATGAATCTTTCTTAAAAACTTCTTTATAACCATCTGACAAGAAAGTCGAGATAGAGAGCAAATTTTTCTTTATTTCTAGAACATAAAGAACATTGGAAATTGTGAAATTTGCACCTGCTCTGGACTTACGGTTCACTTCTCCAAAACCCTTAACATCTAAATCCTGTCCATCTACAACGGTCACTCTTCTACTTGAAGAGTTTGAAAGGGAAATACCTTTCTGCAACTTGTCATATGTTTAGTAGCTCCAGAATCGAAAATCCAAGGATTAATTGAGATTGCATTTGACGCTACCTAATCAAAAGCTATCTCTTCAATAGTAGCACATGCATTTGAATCTACCTTTGAAGATATAGGTTTTGGATCGTCTTCAACACTATTACCTGATGCTTTTATCTTCTCATAAAAAATCCTTGCTCTACATTCTACTATATAATGACCTAGTTTTTTACAGTAATGGCATACTCCTTTCTTTGAATAAGATGTAGTTGAAGACTTTTCTTTGGGTGTACAGGAAGCATTAGGAAAAGGACTTGAAGACTTAGGATTAAAAGACTTAATCTCCTTCTTGGATTGTTGAATCTTCTGCTCCTTCTCTTCCATACTCTTTTGTTGATCTTCATCTTGAAGTAACAGTAATTGTAGCTCTTCAAATGAAATTTCTCTATCTCTTGTAGATAGAGATAAAGAAGTAACAAAAGCATGATATGTAGATGGAAGTGAGTTTAGAAGTGTGTTTACCATCTCTTCATCTTAAATGTTGACTCCAACATTCAGTAATTGATCTCGTAAATCTTTAAGCCTCAACATATGTGTCTGAACTGATTCACCAACTTTCATCCTTGTGTTGGCTAGTTGTCTCCTTAGATGAGCTTTCCCAACAGGGTTTTTGCTCTGATAGAAATTCTCTAACTCCAACCAAGCCTGATGAGAGGTTCTGCAAGACTTGATTTGGGGTATAATATGCCTCTTGACTCCCATAGAAATATATGAAAGTGTTAGTGCATCCCTGAATCCCATCTAAATTGCTCTTCTGTAGGAAGTAAACTGTTAGTAGTGCGAACTCCTGATGATGAAAGAGTTTCTTCTTCTTCACTAACCTCCTGTTGAGCAGAAATAGGAACAACGGATCTTCTAGAAGATGAAGCAACATCTTCTCTGACTAATCTCAGCCTTGGATAAGTGCCATTGATAATATTCCATAAGTCCTTTGATACTAGCAGATTCATCATCATAAAACTCCACATTGGATAATTAGACATGCCCTCAAGCTTGTCTTCATTTTAAAGTCTATAGTCACTCATCTTGTTAAGGGTGTACGTCAACTAGGCTTTGATACCAAATGTTGGTATTCTAAGGTCTGAATACCATATGTTGGGAGTGGTAGTGGGTCACAATAACACTAAACTCACACGTTTACAGGATATTCCAATAGATGAACCTTAACATACACACCTTAAGACTCAAAAATAGATGAGTGAGAGATAGAGAGAGAATACATGAGATTTCAAGTGTAATGGTAAGCTATGAGGCTCACCTACACTAACTTATATATGAATGTCAAATTACAATGTGTGAATATGATACAAACTGACAATATCTATATCTAAGCAGAAATAGGAACTAGATACAAGAGATTGTCTACCTAAGAGGTATGAAGAGTGTGTGTGTGAGAGAATATGGCGAATACGAACAATTTATAACTGTTTTATAGCAAACCCAAATTCTGATCAACCTAAATTAGAAACGAGTGACCTTGGCAAGTAATAACGGAAATAGACTTGCTACTTAGAGTAAATCAACAATGAATGTTGATGGTAAGTGTTGTGGAAGGACTCCATAGCCTTCAAACAACTGAACTAATCAACTAAGAAGACTAATTAGCAAGGCCACACACTAGGAAGAGAGATGTCTTTCCACCCAACCAACCCCTCGAATATATAGCTCCAAGTCCAAGGGGGAAAGTCCCTCTCAAGGGGACATGTGTACCTTCCATCACATAGGTCCCTAAGGTGTTCACATGGTTTCCAAGCTTAGGAAATCACATGGCTTCTAAAAGAAGACTCTCCAAGCTTTCACGTACAAATCAAGTGGCTAGGAGAAGCTTCCAATCAAGCCTAAGGTACTCAACCTTAGAGAATTAGCCCTAAGTTTCAAGACCCATCTAAAAGGGGTAAATAAACCATAAATCCAAAGGGTTTCACATCTAGAAACCCAAGGGTTCTACCCCTTTAGACCCATGTAATTATACAACATTCTCCCCCCCTTAAAAGCATTTCCGTCCTCGGAAATGAGTGGAGATATATACCTTGGGGTATTCCCCCGAGCTCCATGATCAATCTCAAGCATCATGGCTTCATCTCTCTAAGTCTGCCTCTTAAATCAAAAGGGGAATTCTACCCCGATCGAATCTTAAAAGAGGAGAATCCATGTGTGGTCTAATTCCCTACCCCAATCATTCAAAATTTCATATAGTTTGCATACGAAAAAGAACTGAGTCGAATGCAAAGTAATGAAAAGGGTGGAAGAGAACATCCCTGCCTATTTCCTTATTTAAGCCATGTGCCATATGGCTCTCCATAGCTCAAACATGTGAATTAGGTGGATACAAAGTGACTTCAGCTAAATTACTACCTTGGTTCATTGCATTGCACCACTTGTGCATGGACCTAGCAAAATAGATGAATGCTATTTAAGGTTTCCTTATCAGATTCATCTCTTAAGTTAGAATCCAACTTGTTCTAAAAGGAATATGAATTTTACATAATCCCTACCCAAATCACTTTCTTGTATTGAAATGGGAGGATTTTCTTGTTTGCAATTCGCCTCCAATGAATCTAAATAGAGGGGAATTTCATTATAGAATCCCTACTTAACCAATAGAATGGTAAAGGTGGACTATCTAGTTTTTACAAGGATATAACATCCTCTTTATCTTCAGAGAGAATTTGAATAGCTTACCAAAAGTGGATTCAATGTTCTTTCAAAACTTTACGTAGTTTTGAGAATCCACTTTAAGGGACTATAATCCATAAGGATTAATCTAACTATTGTAGACTATAATCAATTGAAACCTATTTTACTTGTTCTTCCAAAAAGATTTAAGATCTTTATAATTACGTCCCAAGATGGGAACTCATAGTGTAAAAGATCGTGTTATCTTTAAGGTCATAAGTAGAAATAGATTATTCCAATCATTTCTTCAATGTTTAACCTTTACGGATCTTTAATTGGATCTCAAACCTTAAGGGTCTTCTTGATCCTTCTAGAGTTCTCTCCCTTATCTTCTCAATCTGTTAAAGATGTCCTATGTTGACATCTTTCTTATTCTTCAATTGACTTGAAATATCAAGTATCCAAGAGATGATCTTTATGAGCTTTCTTTCAAGCTTGGTCTAAGATCATTTTTATGTTCCTTGAATTTCAAGTCATACTTTGGCATGAAGCTTTTGGAGCTTCATCCTTTGGAGTTTACCTTCAAACTCAATGAAGTTGATCTTCTCGTTATTTCTAACTCTCTATGAGAGATAGATCAGATCCTTTCGTATCTTGTTAGAATAATTCTTCACCCCTTTGAGAGGATAATTGAAGAAGATGTTGATTCCTAGACATTATCTTCCTGACGTATTCCATTGGAAGATGAGTCCCTTTTTCTTCTGGCCATCAATAAAAAGTACTCAATGGGAATCAGTCCCCACTGTCCCATACCAGTGGGTTCTTCATCCAATCCACATAACTATGTCTCTATACCTTCTCACCTTTTCTTACACTTCTACTTAAGTAAAGGTAACTTTTAACTTGAATTTTGGGAGAAAACCTTCTTCTAATCAAGTAAGATCTATTACTTCTTGGACTTGTAAGTGTTTCCACTACAGAGTATATGTATTGCCTATGCTACGATGGACTTTCAACTTACCAAGTTTCAGTTGCAATAAGACTTAATGTCAAAGATTGGTTTTTTTCAATGATTCCTTTGTTCAGATGTACTCTAAAAGATCATTTTATGTCACACGATAATAGAGCTAGTTTATACTCAGCTAGATATTATCTCTTATGACATAATGAGTAATTTGAGAAAGAATAATTGACTTGCCAATCAAATCTCTATGTTGAAGTAGATGGTAATTCCATTTACTATAGAGTCCTTTATTTTTAGGACATTAGAAAATGGTACTTAGGGTTTATTACAACCCTTGATCAGTTTTACCTTCTCTTCATGCCTTTCATTTGCTTGGAAGAATAATGTAAAGCTCCAAATAGTTCTGTAGTTCTTTCAAACAAAGAACTTTCTTGAGCAAAAGCACTAATACTTTCATCTTCCAAAACTAAGATTCTGTTATACCATATTTTCTCTTCCTTAGAGCTTTGAGAAGATAGTGCTCTAATTTACCACCATTGTATCGTGGTTTTAAGAGAGAAAATTTTTGCATTACTACCTTAAGTCTATGGCCTTGCTGATCAGGCATGCCATGGGTTTTTATGGAATTTAAAATTCCATAAGGGGGATTTTTAGCTTAAGGTAGTTAAGATTATTTGGCTTTTAATTATTAAGCCAAACATTAAGAAATTAAATGGTTTATAGTGGCCAATTGGCCTGATCACCATTCTTCCTAAAAACCAATAAAATCAAATCCTACTTAACTTCAAGAATGTAATCTCCCTCTCAACTCAAAAACCCATGTAATATGTTCCATGTACATAGTGCTTGCCAAACGTTTTACACCTTTACTAGAAAAGGTGTTGCATGCATAAGGCTCAAAAGGTGAACCCCTCCTTAAAGCATGCAAAAGTTCCAAATTGGAACTCTGTTCGTTCAAGGGATGGTGCAAAATTTCCATGCTTCTTCCTGTGCATATGAGTTTCCATAATGCATACTTCATAGACCATTTTCCATGAAAATGCACAACCAATCTTTCTTTTCAAAGCAATAAAGTGGATGCATAGTGCGACTTATTTCCATGACTGTTGGTGCAAGTCATAAGCCTACACATTTGGCTTTAAGAATACCTTGAAGTCCATACACATTTGGAGAAGCATAGGAACCAATGCTAGTGGTTAATTACCACTTTACTCTTTTGTAAAAGTCACATTTGACTTGGAATCTTTGTAAACACCTACCAAAAGGAGCTCGTAGAAAAATTTAGCTTTGATTGATGGAATATCTCCTATAATGGAGGAACACTTTTAGAAGAGAGCCAAAATTTGAATTCAAATTCAAATTGATAGTGAACTCTTATATAAACTCTAAGGAAAAAGTCACGGACAAGATTCATCATTCCCGAGCTCATCTTTGTTAATTATGAGTGTGTGTGAGGCCTACACTCTAGCCCACATCTATCTACACCATTAGGCAATGATATTCATGCCTATGGCATTGTATACAAGTGTTCATTAATACATATATCTACATTGTTCATTTATGAGTTCTCTATCATAGTACTTGAAAGTCTGTCAACTTGTGGAGAGCATATCTCACTCATTTCTTCACCAAATTCAAAGATCTATAGCTTGTTGGAGCCAGCTCAAAGTTTTCTACATTCTATCAAAGTTTGAAGGAATTCTATTCAGCCATTTTAGAGAAAGCCTCGTCGAGGTGATCACTGGTCAAAGTCTGCAACAGTCCTAAAAAATCGGGGGTAAAGGTTTACTTGCTAAATTGATTTCTCTGAGCATAGTTAATCTTTTTATATCATTCCACTTGGAATAGTTAGCTTGCTAAGCTAATTAGATATCCCTAAAAGGAATTTTTCCAATTCTTAATGTGCTGGTCATACTGAGCAAAAGATCCAGCAGGTGTCAAGTCAAAAATAGAAGTTTTTTCATGGAAGCTTGAAGTTCAAAGTTGTCTGTTTTGATTCAAACTTTGCATACATAAATTCCAAAGTACATAGGCCATTTTATGGTGTCATTGGAAAGCTAAGGAGGTCCACTTATCAATTCTGAAGCATCAAAGGGCTGGTACAAAGCAAGATTTGGCAGTACCTACTCATTCTCTTGGAGTGTCCATCCATCATTCCCAACAGTGGTATTAGAGCAAGTTAAGGTAAAATGGGAGATGGTTTTCCTTCATTTATTGATAAATTGGATAGGAACAACTATCAGGCATGGTCTCTAAGGATGAAGACATACCTACAAGGAAGGAGTCTTTATGGATACATCTCAGGAGATGAGGAATTTCCCTCATTCAAAACCAGAGGACTACCAACAAAGGAAGAACATGAAAAGCTCAACACATGGTGTGCCAAGGATGCATTAACAAGGTCTTACTTACTCAACTCCATCTCTGATTTTCTTTTGCCACATATTAGAAACTGTAAGACATCCCAAGAAACTTGGGAAACCTTGTCATCTTATTTCTCATCCAACAAAAGGGCCAGAAAAAATCAGTTGTGGATTGAATTCGCCACATTAAGAAAGCAACCTAAGCAAGCTGTTTCAGAGTTTGTGACTAAGATCAAAGATGTAGCAGATTAGTTAGCAAGCATAGGAGAAGAGATTGAAGAAGAGCAGATAGTAAGGCAAGTGATCAATGGGATCAAAGCTAGTGACAAATGGGAAAGCTTCACCACTGCCATGGAACTTTACATGGACATGCAAATTCTAGATCTTACAACTCTCATGGGACAATTGTTCACTCATGAAGCAAAGCTCAATCTTAATGGAGATACATCCAAAGGTAATAGCTCTTATGCCCTATACACTGATAAAAATAATTCTAAGGATAAAGGCAAGAACAAGAAGATAGAAGATGAAGGCACTACCTCTCAAGCCAATTATGCAGGAAGAGGTAGATCATCAAGAGAAAGGGGCAGAGGAGGTAAGCAAGTTAGGAGGAGATCCTATAACTCCTCATCATGCAACATTTGTGGTTTATCAAATCATACTACAGATGAGTGTTTCAGGAACTACAAGAATTAGAGAGGAAGAGGATATCAAAGAGGTGGATACTCACAGTCAAGAGGTAGATTCAACCATCACCAAGGCTACAACAACAACTACAACAATAAATACAACAACAAGTACAATGGCAACTACCAAGGAGGATTCAAATCCAGGAAGGACTACAACAACTATACAGAAGAGGAGGATGATTCTCTTCTGATCATGAATATGACTTCAAAACCAGGTACAAATGATGACCACCTATTCTACATTGACTCAGGATGCTCAAATCATGTGGCTGGCAATGTAGCTCTACTCTCTAACCTTGAAGAACCAAAAGGTAAGCATCAAGTACAAACAGGTGATGACACCAAGCACTCAGTAGTTAAAGTTGGAAATGTTAAGACCTGTGATGGAAATCAGAACTTGTTGAGTAGGGTACTATATGTACCAACCATTACCAAAAACTTGATGAGTGTTGGACAGATTGTGGAAAAAGGTTTGCAGGTCAGATTCAACCAATTTGGAGCATTTGTGGAGGATCCCAAGCAAGGGTTCAAGAGAATAGCAAAAGGAGAAAAATCAGGTAGACTTTTTACTTTTGAGCTAGAAGACACAAAGAATATTGCACTCTACAGTTATAAAGATCAAACACTTTCAGAGCTAGAGATTTGGCATAAAAGATTAGGTCATGTAGGAGAAAGAACCTTGAAACAGATATGCAGGGATCAATGTGTAATTGGAATACCCAATGTTTCCAAACAACACATGATATATAAATGTGGAGCTTGTCAGTTTGGGAAGTCTCACAGGTTACCCTTCTCAAGGAAAGGCTACATGCATGAGGACTACCTAGAGCTTGTCCATACAGATGTATGGGGACCAAGCAAAGACCCCCCAATCTCAAGATCCAGGTACTATGTATCTTTTATTGACGATTATAGCATATGGACTGTATTGTACTTCATGAAGCGCAAAGATGAAGTGTTCAATTGTTTTAAAAAATATCTTGCACTTGTTGAGAATCAGACAGGAAAGAATTTGAAGAGGTTAAGGTCAGATGGAGGAGGTGAGTACTTCTCCAATGAGTTTGAATCATTCTTGCAGGACAGAGGAATCAAGAGAGAAATCACCACAAGGTATACTCCTGAACAAAATGGGGTAGCTGAGAGAAGAAATAGGTTGATTGTTGAAACAACTAGGTCTATGTTGAATGAAAAAAAATTACCTAATTACTTATGGGCAGAGAGTGTTTCTACTGCCACTTACCTCATAAACAGGTTACCATCTAAGTCCCTTGATGGGATGACACTTTATGAAGCATGGCATGGGAAGAGACCCTCACTTGATCATTGCAGGATATTTGGATGTCTAGCATATGTACACATTCCTTATCCGATAAGAGGTAAGCTAGACCCTAAGGCTAAGAAGTGTATCTTTATTGGATATGATCTAAATCAGAAAGGATACAGGTTTTACAACCCTTCCAATAAGGGATTCATGGTTAGTAGAGATGTTGTCTTTGATGAAAATGATTCTTGGTATGAGAATGAATGTAGGAAGTTCAAACTACCCTATGACTTGGAGGAAGAGTTTCCAAGTCTTGCTAAGGAGGAACCTACTCAGAATGAAGACTCAAATTTAGATGATGAAGATATTATCAACCTTGAAGAGTTCAAGCCATGGAAATCCAAGGGCAAAATGAAGATGAAGAAACTTCAAGACATACCTGAATCTTCAAGTCAATCAATCAGAAGATCACAAAGGGAAAGCAAAAAACCTAATAGATATGGGTATGATACATCTCTTGTTACTAAACACTCTGTTTATCTTGCCAAAGATTTGTCAATTGAAGAACCAGGATCATATGAAGAAGCAAAGACTAAGACAGAATGGAGAGAAGCTATGGATGAGGAGATTGAAGCACTCAAGGAAAGTGACACATGGGAACTAGTACCTAAGAAAGAATCCATGAAGGTAATTGGTTCCAGATGGATCTATAAAATCAAAAGAAATTCTGATGGGTCAATTAACAAGTACAAAGCCAGATTGGTGTCCAAGGGTTTTGCACAAACCCAAGGCATTGACTATGAAGAGACATTCTCACCTGTGGCCAAGATGCCAACCATTAGAGTGTTGGTAAGTGTGGTTGCATCAAAAAATTGGAACATGTATCAATTGGATGTCAAAAATGCATTTCTTAATGGATGGATTTCAGAGGAGGTATATATGTCACAACCTCCTGGCTATGAGGATCCAAACAAGGTAACATATGTGTGCAAATTGAATAAAGCTCTTTATGGATTGAAGCAGGCACCTAGGGCATGGAATCACAGGTTAACCACATACCTTCAAGACCAAGGTTTTGTCATGAGCAAGGCAGACACTTCTCTATTCATCAAGAGAAGTAATTCAGAGGTAATATACCTATGTGTATATGTTGATGATATCATACTTACAGGTAATGATGTCAATGGAATTAGACAAATCAAGAACCAGATGATGAAGGAGTTCAAGATCAATGATCTTGGTATACTAAAGTACTTTCTTGGACTTGAGTTAGTCTATACTAACTCTGGAATATATATTACTCAGAAAAAATACATACAGGATATGTTGAAGAAGTTTCATTTACAGGATGCCAAAGTTGCAAGTACTCCAATGGAGGTAAACCTAAAACTAAGTGCCCATGAAGGTGATGAAATTGATGATATTAAAGGTTACCAAAGTATAGTTGGAAGCTTGAACTATGCTACCTTGACAAGAATAGATATTGCATATGGAGTTAGTGTGCTAAGTCAGTTTATGCACAAGCCTAGAGCACCTCACATGGAGGCTGCCAAGAGAATCTTGAAGTATCTCAAGGGTACACGAATTCATGTTTTGTATTTCCCTTACACTTCAGATTTAGATATCAAGATTTATTCAAATGCAGATTGGGCAGGATGCAAGGATGATAGGAGGAGCATTTCTGGATACATTTCATTTGCAGGTGATAAACCAATATCATGGTCTTCAAAGAAGAAACCTACTGTTGCTTTATCTTCTACAGAGGCAGAGTATAGAGGATTGGCAAATGCCACTCAAGATGCCATATGGATCAAGCTATTGTATACAGAATTGGGCTTATATACTAGGTCACCATTGATCTTTGGAGATAACACAAGCTCACTTCACCTTGCAGCTAATCCTATCTATCATGTTAGGACCAAACATATAGAGGTCCATTACCACTATGTGAGAGAGAAACTATTAAGTGTTGATATATTTAGGTAGTGATGTGTGTGAACACTCTAGGACCGCCGGGGCACTTTTTTCCCTCTTTAGGAGGTTTTTTTCCCCCGGCTTGTATATACGCCTATTGCCCTAATGGGCTACTTATCTTTGTACATTCTCTAGTAATAGATTCAATCTTGTGTGTTGTGCTCCAAGCTTCTTCTTCTTCCTTGTGCTGTTCGTGTGCCCGCAGACGTCTAACTCCAACAATTGGTATCAGAGCAGGTCGTCGCTTCATCTAGGGCGTCGTCGACACTCCTCCGGTTGCAGTCTCAGATTCGCACGAAATTTGGTGAGCATACTCAAGGTGTTTCAAAGATAAAAACAGCTTTGCTGTGTAGTGCCGAAATCGTGATCTGAGCCCGTTTCGGCTTCCGAACGCACTATCGCAACGCTTGTGCAGGCTATTTTGTCTTTTTGTGCCAAAGGTATATACCTGTTTCGATTCGCCAGTATAAGCGTCTTGAAGTCTGCTACAGGTTTAGCAAAACTTGTCTGGGCAGTTCCGTTCAACTTTTTGAGATACAGTCAATTTACTGCATCAAGGTATTTTAGTCACCGGCCATGGCTAAAAGCAGTGATGTATTCCCTATGTTGGATGTTGAGGATAAGTTGGATGGTATCAACTACCCATTATGGGCTTATATGATGCGACATGTATTGCTTGCAAAAGGACTGTGGAACATTGTGCAGGGTGTTGAAAGACGTCCTGTTACACCAACGATTACAGGTAGTGCAAATACAGGTGCTGAAGCTGATGGAGATGGTGTCGAAGATGATATTCTGCAGATTCCTATTTGTGTTGTTGTTTCTGTTGCACCTACTGCAGAGCAAATTCGTTGGGATAGCAGAGATGCTCAAGTACATGCATTGATAGCTTTGTCTGTCAAACGTGCTATTATTCCTCACATTCGCTCTTGCATAATAGCAAAGGATGCTTGGGATACACTTACCACATTGTACCAGGCTAGGAATGAGGCTCGTGTTGCTAACCTCTGAAAACAGTTGGAGAGTGAGCACATGAATGAAGGTGATTCTATGGACAGTTTTCTAACAAAGATCAAAGACTTGAAGGAATAGTTGATTTTCGCTGATGAGGTTATACAAGATAGCTCACTTGTGCAGATCGTTCTGAATGGTCTTCCTGATTCATATCAGAGTTTTGCTTCTACTCTTCAATTGATGATGAAAGGCAATCCAAATGCCTTGTCATTTGAGGAGTTAATCTCTGTTCTGTTACAAGAAGATCAGTCTAGGCAGAATAGGTCCATTATGCGTGTTGCAGATCAAGCTTTCCTAGCTAGTCAGAAGGGCAAAGGAAAATGGAGCTCTTCTACTAGTAAGCAGAAATCTCTAAATGCTCCACATTCGAAGAACCAGGATAAAGATGAGAAGAAATCAGAAAAGCAGAAATTGTTTTCCAAGTAGTGTAAAGGGAATGATCATATCATAAAGAACTATCTAAAATTGGCTACAAAAGAGGCAAAGAAAAAGGAGGCTGGAATGGTTGTTGCAGAAGCCTCTGTTGGAGCAAGTCTATGACAAGCCTAAGTATTGGCTTGAATCCCACAAAGTCATAAAAGAAGCTTTAAAATAAAGACTATGTAAAGTTCACTTGTGAACTACCTCTTGTAACTTTTGAAGAGTTTACTTAATGTAAAAGTGAGAGAAGCTTAAGTGGTTGAGTCCACATGATCAAAAAGGGAAAGAGGAGCCACGAATTCGTGATTTGTGGTAGGTAAAGAATCAAATCAATCATTGATTGATTGGAGAGTGATTGAGGGAAGTTAGCCTCCCAAACTCAACTATAAATAGATGGCAGTTTTAGTCGTGGTTAGAGAGACCTATGTGAAGACCTCCAAGAGCTGAGCTTTATGCCATATCAAGGTGTGATTACAAAGCACACATATGTATCAGTAAGTCCATTGTATTGTACAAGCAATATACTTTCATTTTCATGATCATTTGGGTTCATATTTCCATGTTCTTGTGAAGTGTACTACTCACTGCCATTACTCTCAGTTTTCTCAGTCAGATTGCAGAGATGTTTTCTCTGAGCTTGGTGCATCATTTTCAGTGATTTAACTTGGTAAAGTTAGCTCTATAAGTCTACTATATGCTCACAAATGTTCATGTCATTTGGATGTTGCAATCTTCAGTTATGTTCAATTGAAGTCAACAGTGTCTGTTCATCTTCATTCTCTCTCAGGTACCTGAATTTTTTCACTCATCTTGTTAGAGCCATTTCTCAGTGGTTACTTAGCAAAATTCAATGCTTTAAAGCTTCTTGGATTCAGCTTACTGTCTAGTATAACCATACGAATTTTCATAATCATTGGATTCCTACTTTTTGAGTTATGTTCATTTTTCTGCTCACTGGTCTCAAATTGTAGCAGTCCGTGAAAATCGGGATGATATCATCACTTGTTAAAACTCATTCTCAGTGTGTGGTTCATTATTTTTTATGAGATTACTCTTGAAAGTTAGCTCTTTAAGCTACCTAGACTTCCCCAAGAGGAATTAAGCTAATTGCTGCTGTGCTCAGAGAATTATGTAAAACACTGGACAGGTGTATGAACCAAGAATAACAAGTTTTCACCTCTGAGCTGACTCCAACTTATCTATTTTGATCTATCTTTTTGAGAGTGATCTTCCAAGGTACATAGGGTGTCTAATACATCCATTGGCAAGCTAAAAGGGCCCACCATATACTCCTGGAGTTCATTTGGCTGGTGTAGATCAAGGATTTTGCAACACCTCTTCATCTTCAAGCACATACCTATCCATCTCTTCACAGTGGTATCAGAGCAAGGTTGGACAACATGGCAGATGGATTTCCTTCATCAATTGACAAATTGGACAGAGGTAACTACTCAGCTTGGTCATTAAGAATGGAAGCTTATCTCCAAGGTAGAAGTTTATATGGTTATGTGGCTGGAGATGAAGTTATGCCAAGTTTCAGGAACAAAAGTCAACCAACACAAGAAGAGCAAGAAAGATTGAGCACCTGGTGCTCCAAGGATGCACTTGCAAGGTCTTATCTCCTCAACTCTATCTCATATTTTTTGTTGCCTCACATTAGAAGTTGTAAGACATCTCAGGAAGTGTGGGATGCACTTGAAGCCTTCTTCTCTTCAAGTACTAAAGCTAGGAAGCATCAACTATGGCTGGATTTCACAACTCTCAAGAAGGCTTCCAAACAAAATGTGACTGATTTTGTCACAAAGTTCAAGGACATAGCAGATCAGTTGGGAAGCATTGGAGAGGTAATAGATGAAGAGCAAATTGTAAGGCAGGTCATCAATGGCTTGAAGGCAGATGACAAGTGGGAAGCATTCACCACAGCTATGGATTTGTACATGGACATGCATGTACCTAATTTCAATACACTCATTGGACAACTACTTACTCAAGAGGCAAAGCTTATCAAAAATGGAGAAAGCTCTAAAGGTAATCAATCTTCAGCTTTATACACTGATAAAAGCAAGTCGAAGGATAACAAAGGAAAGGCAAAGAAAGTGGATGATGAAGCAGGTACATATCAAGCTAACTATGCAGGTAGAGGAAGACATGGCAGAGGTAGAGGAAGAGGAGGTAGACAAGGTAGGGGGAGATCCCAAGACTCCAACCCATGTTCTATTTGTGGACTAACTAATCATACAACTGAAAATTGCTTTAGGAATTCTAGGAATCAAAGAGGAAGAGGATACAATAGAGGAAGTTATGGCTACTCAAGAGTAAGGTTCAACAATTATCATGGCAGCTACAACAACTACAATCATTCAAACTATCAAGGAGGCTACAAAGGAAGGAGAGACTACAATAACTACACAGAAGACTCAAACAAAGAGGATTCATTATTGATCATGAACATGGCTATGCCACAAGGTAAATCTGATGAGCATGTTTTCTACATAGATTCAGGTTGTTCAAATCATGTGGCAGGAAATGTGGCACTCCTATCAGATTTAGAAGATCCAAGGAATAAGCATGAGGTACAAACAGGAGATGATACAAAACATCCTGTGGAGAAAATAGGCAATGTCAAAGCACCTGATGGAAACATCAACCTACTCAGTAAGGTACTCTATGTCCCTACCATTACAAAGAATTTGATAAGTGTTGGGCAGATAGTAGAGAAAGGGTTGCAAGTTAGGTTCACAAAGGCAGGAGCATTTGTTGAAGATCCAAGTCAAGGATTCAAAAAAATTGCAAAAGGTGAAAAGACAGGTAGATTGTTCACATTTGAATTACAGGACACTAGAAACATTGCTCTCTTTAATTATGGTAGTTAGACACTCACAGAATTGGAAGTATGGCACAAAAGGTTAGCACATATTGGTGAAAGGTCATTAAAGCAAATTTGCAGGGACCAAAGTGTACTTGGACTCCCTAATTTGTCAAAACAACATATGATTTATAAGTGTAGTGCATGTCAATTTGGAAAGTCTCACAGGTTACCATTCATGAAGAAAGGTTATATGCATGGAGATCTCTTGGAGTTGGTTCATACAGATGTATGGGGACCTAGCAAGGAAGCTTCAATATCTGGATCAAGGTATTATGTCTCCTTTATTGATGATTGCAGTAGATGGACTATCCTATTCTTTATGAAACACAAAGATGAAGTTTTTTCATGTTTCAAAAGATATTTGGCTCTTGTGGAGAATCAAACAGGTAAATCACTAAAAAGGCTAAGGTCAGATGGAGGGGGAGAATACTTCTCCCATGAGTTTGATTCTTTTCTTCAAGAAAGAGGAATCAAAAGAGAGGTAACTACAAGGTACACTCCTGAGCAAAATGGAGTGGTAGAAAGGAGGAATAGGACAATTGTTGAAGCTGCAAGGTCCATGTTAAATGAAAAGCATTTACCTAATTATCTATGGGCTTAGGCTGTATCTACAGCCACTTACTTGATTAACATGTTGCCTTCAAAATCCCTTGATGGGATGACTCCATATGAGGCTTGGAATGGAAGAAGACCAAGCTTAGATCATTGTAAAATTTTTGGATGTATTGCTTTTGCTCATGTTCCTTCACAGGTTAGAGGCAAGATGGATCCAAAGGTAGAAAGGTGTGTATTTATTGGATATGAAAACAATCAAAAGGGCTACAGGTTATACAACCCTACCAACAAAGGATTCTTGGTAAGCAGAGATGTAGTTTTGATGAGAACAATTCATGGTATGAAGATTCATGCAGGAAGGTCAATTTACCATATAATCTTGAAGAAGATTTTCCAAAGCTCGGTAGAGAACAACCAAAGATTGAAGAACAAGACACCTCAGAGGATGATGAAGAATCTCAGATGGAAAAGATCAAAGCATGGAAGTCTAAAGGTAAAGCAAAATTGCAGGAACTTGGACATGAGGCAGAATCATCACATCATGGACTAAGAAGATCTATGAGGGAAAAGAAAAAACCAAAAAGGTCTGGGTTTGACACCTCATTAGTAACTAAACATTCTATCTACATAGCACATGACATAAACCAAGAGGAGCCATCATCATTTGAAGAGGCCAAAGCAAAAACAGAATGGACGCATGCAATGAAGGAAGAGATCGAAGCACTTGAGGAAAACAACACTTGGGATTTGGTGCCCAAGTCTTCATCCATGAAGGTAATACGCTCAAGATGGGTCTATAAACTCAAGAAGAATTCTGATGGTTCCATTAACAGGTATAAGGCAAGGCTTGTAGCAAAAGGCTTTGCACAAACTTAGGGAATTGATTATAAGGAGACTTTCTCTCCTGTGGCAAAGATGCCTAGTATTAGGGTTTTGCTTAGTATTGCCTCTTCCAAGAATTGGAAGATACTTCAACTAGATGTAAAGAATGCATTCTTGAATGGTTGGATAACAGAAGAGGTATATATGGCACAACCACCTGGTTTTGAGAATCAAGTTTATCCTGATTATGTGTGTAAACTTAACAAAGCATTGCATGGTCTCAAGAAAGCTCCAAGAGCTTGGAATTTCAAGCTTGTTTCATTCTTGCAGGACAAAGGTTTTCAACCAAGCAAGGTAGATCCTTCACTTTTTATTAAAAAGAGTAATTCAGAAATCATCTACCTATGTGTATATGTAGATGATATTATATTGACAGGAAATGATGCAGATGGTATGAAGAAGATCAAAGATCAGATGAGAGAAGAGTTCAAGATAAGTGATTTGGGTTCACTTACCTACTTCCTAGGTTTGGAAGTTGTCTACAGAGATCATGGTTTGTTTCTTACTCAAAGAAAGTACATTAAGGACATGTTGGCAAAATTCAAGATGCAAGATTGTAAGATTGCAGGTACTCCAATGGAGGTCAATCACAAATTGAGCTCACATGAAGGTGAACTCATAGAGGACATCACATCATATCAAAGTCTACTGGGTACTCTCAACTATGCCACATTGACAAGAGTAGATATATGTTACAATGTGAGTGTGCTAAGTCAATTTATGCACACACCAAGGAAACCACATATGGATGCTGCCAAAAGGATTCTCAAGTATCTCAAAGGAACCATAAATGAAGGACTTTATTATCCTTATGTATCTGATTTAGGTTTGAAGCTATTTTCTGATGCAGATTGGGCTGGCTCCAAGGAAGATAGAAGGAGCACTTCAGGTTATCTTACCTTTGCAGGATCAAAGCTTATTTCATGGTCATCCAAGAAGCAACCCACAGTTGCTCTCTCTTCTACTGAAGCTGAATATAGAGGTCTTGCCATAGCTACTCAGGAAGCTATGTGGATGAAGACATTATTCAAAGATCTTGGATTGGAGTTTGGAACTCCAACTATTTTTGGTGACAATATGAGTTTTATTCATTTGGCTGCTAATCCTATTTTTCATGCAAGGACTAAACATATTGAAGTTCATTATCACTATGTACGAGAAAAGGTTCTAAGCAAAGAGATTCAAATATCATATGTGTCCACTCATCAACAATATGCTGATATTCTAACCAAAGCATTGGATGGTACAAAGCTTTGCAAATTCAAGGCTATGATTGGTTTGCAGGTAATCTTGGAAGATTGAAGACCTCAAGAATACTTGGCTTGAGGGGGAGCTGTTGGAGCAAGTCTATGACAAGCCTAAGTATTGATTTGAGTCCCACAAAGTCATAAAAGAAGCTTTAAAATGAAGACTATGTAAAGTTCACTTGTGAACTACCTCTTGTAACTTTTGAAGAGTTTACTTAATGTAAAAGTGAGAGAATCTTAAGTGGTTGAGTCCACATGATCAAAAAGGGAAAGAGGAGCCACGAATTCGTGATTTGTGGTAGGTAGAGAATCAAATCAATCATTGATTGATTGGAGAGTGATTGAGGGAAGTTAGCCTCCCAAACTCAACTATAAATAGATGGCAGTTTTAGTCGTGGTTAGAGAGACCTATGTGAAGACCTCCAAGAGCTGAGCGTTATGCCATATCAAGGTGTGATTACAAGGCACACATATGTATCAGTAAGTCCATTGTATTGTACAAGCAATATACTTTCATTTTCATGATCATTTGGGTTCATATTTCCATGTTCTTGTGAAGTGTACTACTGACTGCCATTACTCTCAGTTTTCTTAGTCAGATTGCAGAGATGTTTTCTCTAAGCTTGGTGCATCATTTTCAGTGATTTAACTTGGTAAAGTTAGCTCTATAATATATGCTCACAAATTTTCATGTCATTTGGATGTTGCAATCTTCAGTTATGTTCGATTGAAGTCAACAGTGTCTGTTCATCTTCACTTCTTTGTCAGGTACCCGACTTTTTTCACTCATCTTGTCAGAGCCACTTCTCAGTGGTTACTTATCCAAATTCAATGATTTAAAGCTTCTTGGATTCAGCTTACTGTCTAATATAACCATACAAATTTTCATAATCATTGGATTCCTACATTTTGAGTTATGTTCATTTTTTTGCTCACTGGTCTCAAACTGTAGCAGCCCGTGAAAATCGGGATGATGTCATCCTTGTTAAAACTCATTCTCAGTGTGTGGTTCATTATTTTTTATGATATTACTCTTGAAAGTTAGCTCTTTAAGCTACCTAGACTTCCCCAAGAGGAATTAAGCTAATTGCTGCTGTGCTCAGAGAATTATGTAAAACACTAGACAGGTGTATGAACCAAGAATAGCAAGTTTTCACCTCTGAGCTAACTCCAACTTATCTATTTTGATCTATCTTTTTGAGAGTGATCTTCCAAGGTACATAGGTGTCTAATACATCCATTGGCAAGATAAAAGGGCCCACCATATACTCCTAGAGTTCATTTGGCTGGTGTAGATCAAGGATTTTGCAACACCTCTTCATCTTCAAGCACATACCTATCCATCTCTTCACAGCCTCTACACCAAAAATAGAGTCTACTAATCTTGTGCAGGAAGAAGAATGGGCGTGTACTACTGTTTGCAATTTTGACCCATCTTCTCATGAGCAATGCATGTCTGTAGTGGACTCAGATGTTTGGTACTTTGATAGTGGGGCGACCAAACATATTACCTCGCAGCGCAGTTTCTTCTCTTCACTCGAGCCTGCCCCTACAGGGAATACTGTCACATGCGCCAACAACTCCTCTTATCCTGTTATGGGAGTTGGTAAGATCATTCTGACTACTGCTGATGGTAGTTCTTTCACCTTGTCAGATGCTTTATTTGTGCCAGGGATCAAGAAGAATCTGTTATCAGTTTCTGCATTAGCCAAGATTGGCTTGGTTGTGAAATTTGTTGATGACAGATGTACAAATCATGATCTGTCAAATGGCGATGTTATTATTGCTTCTGGCATTTTATGTCGTGGGCTGTATAAGCTCATAGACTATGAAAGATCTGTTAATGATTCGGCATGTGCAGTTCATGATTCTCAAGCTATGTCAGATGCAAAGCTTTGGCATGCACACTTTGGTCATCTGAATTTTGCTAGTTTGCTACACCTGCAAAAATCTGATATGGTGTCTTCTTTGCCCAAGCTTGAGGCACCTGGAAAACATGTATGTGAAGGCTGTATTTTGGGCAAAATGCAGCGTTGCTCCTTTGCAAAAGATGGTTCAGTTCGGGCTAAGCAGAAATTGCAGCTTGTACATAGTGATGTCTGTGGTCCTATGCAGACACCTTCTTTTGGAAGCTATCTTTACTTCGTGGCTTTCATTGATGATTTTTCCAGGCATGCATGGGTATATCCATTGAAGGCAAAGTCGGAAGTGTTTTTGTGCTTTAAACAGTTTTTGGTTTTGGTTGAAAATCTGTCAGGATGTAAAATGGGAACCCTCCGTTCTGATCGAGGAGGGGAATATATGTCTTCTGATTTTAATGCATTTCTGGTTGAACGTGGGATAAAACACCAGTGTACAGTGTTGTATACACCTCAACAGAATGGAGTTGCTGAACGGAAGAACAGGTCACTCATGGAGATGGCGAGGTGTATGGTCAAGGGTCAGGCTTTACCACATAGTTTCTGGCTTGAGGTTGTCATGTGTGCAGCATATGTACTTTACAGGTGTCCCACTAAAGCACTGTAGTCTATCACTCCATATGAGGTTTTGCATGATCGCAAGCCATCTGTTGCTCATCTGCGGGTTCTTGGTTGTTTGGCATATGCACTAGTGCCTGAACAACATGGCAGAAAATTGAATGATAAGGCAGTAAAATGTATTTTTGTTGGGTACAATTCTGAAAGTAAAGGCTATCGTCTGTATCATCCACAGACTAAACGCATTCTGGTTAGCCGTGATGTTGTTTTTCTGGAAGATGCTATTCAGCCATTGCTTTCATGTACTAAGGAGACATCTCTTAGCTCCAAAGACATGTATGATACTTTGATGCCTCTTTTTACAGGTGGACAATCTACTGCTAGTCTTAATGAGGAAACTTCTCAGCCTTTGCAGGTTTCATGTAATGATGCAGATCATCCCATTTCTGATGCAGATTTACATGATGCACTTGTTGATGAGAGACTTGATATTGAGGAGGCAAAAACTATGCCAAAATGGCTGGTGTAGACTTTGCGTGACAACAAATTAGATGCACCTTTTTCATATCGTACTCGTTCAAGCTCTCATAGTGCCTCAGATTGCTATGCTATGGCTGCATCTAGTCTCTGTGATGAGAATGAGCCTGTTTCTTTTGATGAAGCACAAAATTCAGAAAATTGGATGGCTGCTATGCAATCTGAATGCTATAATGAATCATGGTACTTGGTCTTTATGTGACTTGCCTCCTAGCAAGAAAGCCATTGGTACTAAGTGGGTATACAAGCTGAAGCGTAAACATGATGGTACAGTTGACAGGTATAAGGCTAGGCTTGTTGCAAAGGGTTATGCACAGGAAAGAGGCATTGATTTTGATGAGACCTTTGCACCCACATGTCGTATGACTACTGTTCGGAGCATCTGTGCACTTGCAGCCCATCATGGTTGGAATGTACATCAGTTGGACATTAAAACTGCATTTCTGAATGGTGAATTGCATGAAGAAGTGTATGTTTTTCAGCCCTGTGGTTTTGTGCTGAAAGGGCATGAAAACCAGGTGTGCAGGTTAAAGAAGGCATTATATGGTTTAAAGCAAGCACCACGTGCTTAGTATGAGAAGATACATGCCTATCTGATTGCACATGGTTTTGTGAACAGTCCAACTGAGAGCACCTTATATGTTAAGCGTGCTAATGATGTGCTTCTGATCATTGTTGTCTATGTTGATGACATGCTGCTCACTGGTCCTATTGAGAAGCATATTGCTGATTTTAAGGCTGATTTGCATGCCTCATTTGAGATGTCTGATTTGGGGCATTTGCATCACTATTTGGGCATTCAGTTTATGCAAGTTGATGGTGGATGGGCTTTGTGTCAAAAGAAATATATTGACACATTATTGCAGCGTTTTGGCCTTGAAGACTCTAAGCCTATTGCCACTCCTATGGAGACAGGTTTACGATTGAGTCTTCATGATGCTGGAGATGCATTTGATGCTGTCCTCTATCAGCAGGCTGTTGGATGCCAGATTTACTTATGCATTACTCGGCGAGATATTCAGTTTGTTGTCTCACAGATGAGCAGGTTATGCATTGCCCAGGTGTCAAGCATTGGCAAGCGGTTAAGCGCATCTTTCGCTACTTGAGTGGTAGTTTGCTACTTGGGTTGTTTTATCCCAAGGGGGGATCACTACCCCCAGATTTGCATGCTTTTTCTAACTCAGACTGGGCTGGTTGCTATGACAGTCGTGTGTCCACTAGTGGCTTTTGCTTCATGCTTGGTAGCTCATGTATATCTTGGTTGAGCAAGAAGCAGCCTACTATGGCCACTTCCAGTTGTGAGGCTGAGTATAGGGCAGCTTTCACAGCTACTGTTGAGTGTGTGTGGCTCAGACGCCTTATGGCTGATTTGGGTGTTGGTTAGTCCTCTGCCACCACCATCTTCACTGACAGTCAGAGCGCATTGTCATTTGTGAGGAACCCTGTATTCCATGCTCGCACTAAGCACATTGAGGTGCATTATCATTATGTTAGGGAGAGGTTCTCTGCTGGGGAGATCAGCTTGGCATATGTGCCCACGCAAGAGAACATTGCAGACCTTTTCATGAAGGCTCTACCTAGGGAGAATTTTGAAGCTTTCCGCAAAGCTTTGGGCTTACTTCCTTTTGTGGAGTGATTTCCACATAGCTTAGCACTTCCTTATACATGAGTGCCAGCTCCTTGTTCACCGCATCACTCCCAGGGGAGATTTGTTGATATATTTAGGTAGTGATGTGTGTGAACACTCTAGGACCACCGGGGCTCTTTTTTCCCTCTTTAGGAGGTTTTTTTTGCCCGGCTTGTATATACGCCTATTGCCCTAATGGGCTACTTATCTTTGTACATTCTTTAGTAATAGATTCAGTCTTGTGTGTTGTGCTCCAAGCTTCTTCTTCTTCCTTGTGCTGTTCGCGTGCTTCTGCAGACGTCCAACTCCAACATTAAGCAAGGACATTCAACTAACATATGTATCAACCTACATGCAGTGTGCAGATTTGTTGACTAAAGCTTTGGATGGAACCAAACTTTGCAGGTTCAAATAAATGATTGGATTATAGGATATACATGAAGACTGAAGTATGAAGACCAAGCCAAAATGTTTGGCTTGAGGGAGAGCTATTGGTGCAAGTCATAAGCCTACACATTTGGCTTGAAGAATACCTTGAAGTTTATACACATTTGGAGAAGCATAGGAACCAATGCTAGTGGTTAATTACCACTTTACTCTTTTGTAAAAGTCACATTTGACTTGGAATGTTTGTAAACACCTACCAAAAGGAACTCGTAGAAAAAGTTAGCTTTGATTGATGGAATATCTCCTATAATGGAGGAACACTTTTAGAAGAGAGCCAAAATTTGAATTCAAATTCAAATTGATAGTGAACTCTTATATAAACTCTAAGGAAAAAGTCACGGACAAGACTCATCATTCCTGAGCTCATCTTTGTTAATTCTGAGTGTGTGTGAGGCCTACACTCTAGCCCACACCTATCTACACCATTAGGCAATGATATTCATGCCTATGGCATTGTATACAAGTGTTCATTACTACATATATCTACATTGTTCATTTCTGAGTTCTCTGTCATAGTACATGAAAGTCTGTCAACTTGTGGAGAGCATATCTCACTCATTTCTTCACCAAATTCAAAGATCTATAGCTTGTTGGAACCAGCTCAAAGTTTTCTACATGCTATCAAAATTGGAAGGAATTCTATTCAGCCATTTCAGAGAAAATCTCATCGAGGTGATCACTGGTCAAAGTCTGCAACAGTCCTAAAAAATCGTGGGTAAGGGTTTACTTGCTAAATTGATTTCTCTGAGCATAGTTAATATTTTTATATCATTCCACTTGGAATAGTTAGCTTGCTAAGCTAATTAGATATCCCTAAAAGGAATTTTTCCAATTCCTACTGTGGGTCATACTGAGCAAAAGATCCAGCAGGTGTCAAGTCAAAAATAGAAGTTTTTTCTTGGAAGCTTGAAGTTCAAAGTTGTGTGTTTTGATTCAACCTTTGCATACATCAATTACAAAGTACATAGGCCATTTTATGGTGTCATTGGAAAGCTAAGGAGGTCCACTTATCAATTCTGAAGCATCAAAGGGCTGGTACAAAGCAGGATTTGGTAGTACCTACTCATTCTCTTGGAGTGTCCATCCATCATTCCCAACAATGACTAATTGTGTATGTGACCAGACAAATAAGGCCACGTGAATCTATGCATCCACTTCTGAGTTCATTTCTATCACAACATGTAGTGCATGCTTTATAGTTTGAAAGGAAAAGAAAAAAGGGCAAGATCTTATCTGAAAATTAAGCTTCGTCCATCCCTTGACTCTGCTTGAGTGTTCTTAGGTGATGAAATAGACTTGGGCCAACCCTTCTCATCCATTTTGAAGTCTTTCTTGGGCTCTTATATACGTACTTGTGTGCCCATAGGTGTGCATTGACCTTTATGCATTTTGAGGGGTAGAATCTCTATGCATAGTTAAAGGATGCCATGCACATGCCTCCAATATCCTTGGCAAAGGAACTTTTCAATCAGAACCATGCCCTCACAACCGTATATACAACTCTTCATGCAAAAGAGATTCATGTTCATAATGCATAAAATATCGACTCATTCATGTATGTGTTAGATTCTTGCATAAAGTTATTATTTGTGTATAATTTAGTCGTGCATATAAGGCATAACCCTCTAATTAAGCATGTTTGATCATAAAAAGAAACCATAAATGAAAAAAAAATACTCATCACGAGATGTAGCTTCATCCTTCCTTTAAGAAGAGCCATCAACAATCTTTGAAGCTTTCTCTATAAAGAAATTTTCTATATGCCGTTATCCTTACATATAGCTATTGAATTATTTTCTAATTAATTCATATAAGGCCTAATATCACCCTTGGTGCATAAGAAATTTATGCACATATCTCAGGAACTATCAATCAAATCATAATGGCATATTTGATAGACAAAGCTATCAATGCATGTGTCTGGGCATCTCTTCCATCCCAATGAATTTTCTCTGCAGTAGGCAGAGCAGAGACCGCAGCATGAATAGGAATATGTAGAATATCATCATCTTCGACACCTTTTGCATCAGCTTCAGTACCTGCAGTTGTAACAGTTGCAGGTGTGATAGGACGTTTTTCAACACCCTGCACAATGTTCCACAGTCCTTTTGCAACCAATACATGTCGCATCATATAAGCCCATAACGAGTAGTTGGTACCATCCAACTTATCCTCAACAGCCAACATACGGAAGACATCACTGCTTTCAACCATGACTGGTGACTAAAATACCTTGATGCAATATATTGATTGTATCTCAAAAAGTTGAATTGAACTGCCTAGACGAAGTCTACTAGACCTATAGCAGACTTTGAGATGCTTATATTGGAGAACCGAAACTGGTATATACCTTTGGCACAAAAAGATGAAACAACCTACACAAGCACTACAATAGTGCGTTCGGAGGCCGAAACACCCTGAGTATACGTACCAAATTTTGTGGGATTCTAAGACTGTGATCGGAGGGGTGTCGACGATGCCCTAGATGAAGTGATGACCTCCTCTGATACCAATTGTTGGAGTTAGATGTCTGTGAAAGCATGCGTACATCACAAGGAAGAAGAAGAAGCTTGGAGCACAACACACAATACTGAATGTATTACCACTATAATGTACAAAGATAAGTAGCATGTTAGGGCAATATGCGTATATACAAGCCGGGGGGGAAAAAACCTCCTAAAGAGGAAAAAGGTGCCCCGGTTGTCCTAGAGTGTTCACACACATCACTACCTAAATATATCAACAATGGAGACCTAGGATGAAACCCATGCACCAACATGAATGCACAAAATTTATTTCATGAATTCTTGGCACTGTTATAGGCAAATTCGCCTAAAGGAAGAGAATCTGCCCAATCAATCTATTTGGAAGTAATATAAGATCTAAGTATGTCTTCCAAGATTTGGTTGACTTTCTCTCTCTATACATCCCTCTAGGGATGTTCAAAAGTTGTACTTGAGCTTAGTTTAGTTTTAAGTTTATTAAAGACTACTCCCCAAAAAATAACTTGTAAATCTAGCATCTCTATCAAAAACTATGTCTACTTGAATACCATAGAGTCTATAAAGTTAAGCTACAAATACTTATGTGATTTTAGGATTGTTATAAGTAATCTTGACTAGAATAAACTAATCTAGTTTAGTCAATCGATCAACTATAATCCAAATTGAATCAAAGCCTTTGTGAGTGTAGGGTAATTCTCAAATAAAATCCATGGAGATGGTTTCCCATTTGTCTTTGGGAATCCCTAGAGGATTCAACAATCCTCTAATTTTAAGTCTTTGAGACTTATTGACTTGACATTTATGGCACTTAGATACATAGATTTGCACATCTCGATGTATACATGGCAATAAAAATATCATTTAACTAATTTGTAGGTTTGATAACACCAAGATGTCTAGCACTTAGGGCATCGCAACATTCAAAAAGGACTTGATTTCATATGTTTGGTTAACTTGGGACACAAGTCTTACCTTTATAAAGCAAATGTTGATCTTGGAGGGCATAGTGTTTAAAAATTTCCCTTAGAATTACTTGCTTCATTCATTTGGGCTTGCTCAGCTTCTTTTCATGCTTGATTGTACCTTGGATCTCCTTTGCAGCTACTTTTCAAAGTTCAAATAAATTCACTTTGAATTTGGACAAAGGCCAGATTGTTCAACATAGGCATCCGACTTAAGGTGTCTACCATTGCATTGAACTTTTCTTTCTTGTACTTGAGTTCATAATCAAATTTGTGTAATTGTTTGTTCCATCTAAATTTTCTACATTTCAAATCTAATTGGTTTTCAAACCACTTGATGCTCTCTTAATCAAAGAATATTGTCAACTTTGATCCATACAAGTAATGGCACCATTTCTTTAGAGCATTTATAATAGTGAACATCTCTCACTCATAGGTAAAGTAGTTTTGCTGAGAAATACTTAGCTTTCTACTTTCAATAGCTATTGACTAGACATCAATCTTTTGTGGATTGATTCTCCACCAACCTTTCTAGAAAGGTACTAATTAGAAAGAATGGTCAACAACACTTCGTCTCAAGGACCTCTTGGCCAAAAAATTACTACTTTTAGGTTTTGAACTCAGTATCTCCTCCTTCCCACCTAAAGACTTATCCACTAAGCTAGGTGGATTCCTTGTGTTAGAGAGCATAAGAACCTATAAATAATTCTAATCTTGAGATCTATGAGTGCTCAAATTATCTAAACCCACTAGACACTTAGATCATAGAATTACTTTATAAAATTCTTCCTCCCTTGGAAAGATTTTTGTCCTAAAAAACATAGCCATATATAACTCTCGAGGCATCCCTAGAGCCTCATGTTCTAAAACTTGAAGAACACGTGTTAGATATTCAGTTACAAACTTAAAACTAGAAAGTTGGAAACCTTTTTTGGATTATAGAAACTTTTCTCCAAGTAGAATTTTCGTGAGTTCCACCCTTCCATTTTACTAAGCACTCTTCATACAAATGACTTCTTGTACATTTGTTTTGGTGCAAAATATCCTTTTAGGTTCATGAGGGTAGAGTATTTTTGTTGAGAAATACTTAGCTTTCTACTTTTAATGCCATCTCGATATATACTTGGCAAATAAAAATATCATTTAACTTACCTATAGGTTTCTTAATACAAAGATGTCTAGCATTTAGGGCATCACAAGCATTCAAAAAGGACTTCATATTGTATATCTTGTTGACTTGGGACACAAATCTTACCTTTATAAATCAAATATTCATCTTGGAGGGCATATTCATTCATTTGGGCTTCGTCTTCTTCTTTTGATGCTTGATTGTAGCTTGGATCTCCTTTGCACCTACTTTTTAAAGTTCAAATAAATTCACTTTGAATTTGGACAAAGCTCAGATTGTTCAACATAGCATCCGACTTAAGGTCTCTGAAATTGAATACTTTTCTTTCTTGTACATGGGTTCATAATCAAGGCTTGTAATTAATCAGTCCATCTAAGTTTTTTACCCCTTAGATCTAGTTGGTTTGCAAAACACTTGATGCTCTCTTGATCAAAGACTATGGTCAACTTTGATCCATATAGGTAATGGCACCATTTCTTTAGAGCATTTATAATACGAAACATATTTGGCTCATAGATAGAGTAGTTTTGTTGAGAAATACTTAGCTTTCTACTTTCAAAAGTTATTGACTGAGAACCACTCTTTTGGAAGCTTTACTTGAGAACCACTCCTTTGGAAAAGTAGCAACAATTGAGAACAATCCTTTTTAGAACCTATCCACACCACTCTTTTGTGGATTGATTCTCGACCACCCTTTATCTAGAAAGGTATTAGTTAGAAAGAGTGTTCAACAATGCTCTGTCTCAAGGAGCTCTTGGGCAAAACCTTGCTACTTTCATGTTTTTAACTCACGATCTCCTCCTTCCAACCTTAAGACTTATCCACTAAGCTAGGTGGATTCCTTGTGTTAGAGAGCATAAGAACCTATAAATAAGTCTAGTCTTGAGATCTTTGGCCAAGTAGTTAAGTGACCAATCAGTGTCTGAATTTAGATTTATCTAAACCTTCTAGACACTTAGATCATAGACTTACTTTATAACATTCTTCCCCCCTTGGAAAGATTTTTGTCCTTGAAAACATAGCCATATATTACTCTCGAGGCATCCCTCGAGCATCATGTTCTAAAACTTCAAAACATTCCTTACATATTCATTCAGTGGGTTACGAACTTAGAATTGGAAAGCTAGAGACCTTTGTTGGATTATAGAAACTTTTTCCCAAGTAGAATTTTCCATCCTTCCATTTTACTACGCAGTCTTCATACAAATGACTTCTTGTATGTTTGTTTTGGGTGCAAAGTATTCTTTTAGGTTCATGAGAAACTATTTCACTTATTGGAAGTGGAAGTATAACATGTCCAATGAGATTATGTAAATCTGTTGGAATTTTTCTAAGTCGGCTAACATGGAAAACTGGATGAATCCAATTTTCTTCTAGAAGTTGTAATTTGTATGCTTACATTCCAAATAAAGGAACTCAATATTTGGGTGATAACTTGGCATATTTCCAAGTCTTGAAGTTTTTGGATCTTTCAAGAACATGAAGATAAACTTGATCAGGGGCTTGTAAACAAACTTCTCACCATTTAGGATGAACTTAAGCTTTTGCTTGATCTTGATCTCTCTTCAAATTTTCTTTAGTTAACTTGAGATTAAATTTCATGCCCTGAAGGAATTCTTTAGGTACTTCAACTCATTCATTCTGAAGGTCCACTGCATATGGAGACCTAGGATGAAATCCATACATGAACATGAATGCACTAAATTTATTTGATAAATTCTTGGCAGTAATATAGGCAAGTTCACCTAAAGGAAGATAATCATCCCAATCAATCTATTTGGAAGTAACATAAGATCAAGAATGTCTTCCAAGATCTAGTTGACTTTCTCTCTCTATCCATCCCTCTCGGGATGCTCAACTACACTCAAGGTTAGTTTAGTTTCAAGTCTATTAAAGACTGCTCCCAAAAATTACTTGTAAATCTAGCATCTCTACCAAAAACTATGTCTACTCGAAGACCATAAAGTCTATAAAGTTAATTTACAATTATTTATGTGAGCTTAGGATTCTTATAAGTAGTCTTGACTAGAATAAACTAAGCTAGTTTAGTCAATCGATCGACTTTAACCGAAACTAAATCAAAGCTTTTTTGAGTGCAGGGTAATCCTCAAATGAAATCCATGGAGATACTTTCCCATTTACCTTTGGGAATCTCTAGACGATGCAATAATCCTCTAACTTTAAGTCTTTCAAACTTATTGGCTTGACATTTATGGCACTTAGATACATAGATTTGCACATCTCGATGTATACTTGACAAATAAAAATATCATTTAACTAACTTTTAATTTTGTTAAAACTAAGATATCTAGCACTTAGGGCATTGTGGAATTTGAAAAGGACTTGATATATTATGTCTGGTTGACTTGGGACACAAATCCTGACTTTATAAAGCAAATATTCATCTTGGAGGGCATAGTGCCTAAAATTTCTACTAGAAGTACTTGCTTCATTCCTTTGGGCTTGGTCATCTTCTTTCCATGATTGATTATAGCTTGGATCTCCTTTGCAATTTCTTCTGAAAGTTCAAAAAATTTCACTTTGAATTTAGACAAAGCTCAAAATGTTCAACATAGGCATCTGACTTAAGGTGTCTACCATTGTGTTGAAATTTTCTTTCTTGTACCTGAGTTCATAAAGGAACTCTTGTAAATGTTTTGCCCATCTAGCTTTTCTACCTCTTTGATCTAGTTGGTTTGCAAACCACTGGATGCTCTTTTGATCAAAGACTATTGTCCATACACGTAATGACACCATTCTTTTAGAGTGTTTTCAATAGCGAACATCTATCCCTCATATGTAGAGTAGTTCTGTTGAGAAATACTTACCTTTCTACTTTCAAAAGCTATTAACTGAGAACCACTCCTTTGGAAGCTTTAGTTGAGAACCACACCTTTGAGAAAGTAGCATCAATTGAGAATAATCCTTTTTAGAACCTATCCATTCCACTCTTTTGTGGATTGATTCTCCACCACCCTTTATCTAGAAAGGTACCAGTTCCTCAATTCCATCCTTCCATTTTACTAAGCACTCTTCATACAAATGACATCTTGTACATTTGTTTATGGTGCAAAGTATCCTTTTAGGTTCATGAGGAACTATTTCACTTACTAAAAGTGGAACCATAACCTGTGTCCAATGAGATTATGTAAATCTATGAGAAATTTTCAAAATGGGCTAACATGGAACACTCGATGAATCCAATTCTCTAATAGAAGTTGTAATTCATATGCTCACATTCCAACTTTTTTGATGATGGGAAAAGGATTGCAATATTTTGATGATAAATTGGCTCATTTTCAAATCTTGAACTTTTTGGATCTTTAAAAAACACAAAGATAATCATGATCTCTCACTTGTAAAGAAACTTCTCATCGTTTAGGATCAACATAAGCTTTTGCTCAATCTTGGACTCTCTTCAAATTTTATTTAGCTAACTTGAGATTAAAGTTCATGGCTTGAAGGAATTCTTGAGCTACTTGAACTCGTTCATTTTGAAGGCCCACTGCATATGGAGACCTAGGATGAAACCCATACATCAACATGAATGCACTAAATTTATTTGATGAATTCTTGGTACTATTATAGGGAAATTAACCTAAAGGAAGATAATCCTCCCAATCAATCTATTTGGAAGTAACATAAGATCTAAGTATGTCTACCAAGATCTGGTTGACTTTCTCTCTCTATCCATCCCTCTAGGGATGATCAATTGTACTTAAGCTTAGTTTAGTTTCAAGTCTATTAAAGGTTGCTCCCAAAAAACGACTTGTAAATCTAGCATCTCTATCAAAAACTATGTCTATTCGAATACCATAGAGTCTATAAAGTTAAGCAACAAATATTTATGTGAGTTTAGGAGTCTTATAAGCAATCTTGGCTAGAATAAAGTAAGCTAGTTTAGTCAATCGGTCGATTACAACCCAACCTCAATCAAAACCTTTTTGAGTGCGGGGTAATCCTGAAATGAAATCCATGGAGATACTTTCCCATATACCTTTGGGAATATCTAGAGGATGCAACAATCCTCTAACTTTAAGTCTTTCAAACTTATTGACTTGACATTTATGGCACTTAGATACATAGATTTGCACATCTTGATGTATACTTGGGCAATAAAAATATCATTTAACTAACTTCTAGGTTTATTAACACCAAGATGTCCATCAAATAAGGAATCATGGCATTCAAAAAGGACTTGATTTCATATGTTTGGTTGACTTGGGACACAAATCTTACCTTTATAAAGTAATTATTCATCTTGGAGGCCATAGTGTTTAAAATTTTCGTTAGAAGTACTTGCTTCATTCATTATGGCTTGCTCAACTCCTTTCCATGCTTGATTGTAGCTTGGATCTCCTTTGCAGCTGCTTTTCAAAGTTCAAATATACTTACTTTGAATTTGGACAAAGCTCAGATTTTTCAACATAGGCATTTGATTGAAGGTATGTACCATTGCATTGAGCTTTTCTTTGTTGTACTTGAGTTCATAATCGAACTCTTGTAATTATTTGGCCTATCTAGCCTTTCAACCTCTTAGATCTAGTTGGTATGCAAATCACTTGATGCTCTCTTGATCAAAGACTATTCTCAATTTGATCCATATAGGTAATGGCACCATTTTTTTAGAGGATTTATAATAGCGAACATCTCTCGCTCATAGGTAGAGTAGTTTTGTTGAGGAATACTTAACTTTCTACTTTCAAAAGCTATTGATTGAGAACCACTCCTTTGGAAGCTTTACTTGAGAACCACTCCTTCGGAAAAGTAGTATGAATTGAGAACAAACCTTTTTAGAACCTATCCACACTACTCTTTTGTGGATTGATTTTCCACCACCCTTTATCTAGAAAGGTACAAGTTAGAAAGAATGGTTGATAATACTTCATCTCAGGGAGCTCTTGGGAAAAACCTTGCCACTTTCAAGTTTTGAACTCAAGATGTCCTCCTTTCCTACCTAAAGACTTATCCACTAAGCTAGATGGATTCCTTGTGTTAGAGAGCATAAGAACCCATAAGTAATTCTAGTCTTGAGATCTTTGGCCAAGCAATTAAGTGACCAATCAATGTACAAATTTAGATTTATCTAAACCGGCTGGACACTTAGATCATAGACTACTTTATAATATTCTTCCCCCTTGTAAAGATTTTTGTCCTTGAAAACATAGCATTACCTCTCAAGGCATCCCTCGAGCCTCATGTTCTAAAGTGTGAAGAACATGCATGAGATATTCATTCATTGAGTTACAAACTTAAAATTGGAAAGCTGGAAACCTTTGTTGGATTATAGAAACTTTTTGTCATCAATTCCATCCTTCCATTTTACTAAGAACTCTTCATACAAATGATTTCTTGTACATTTGTTTTGAGTGCAAAGTTTTTGTTTAGGTTCATGGGGAACTATTTCACTTATTGGAAGTGGAATTATAGCATGTTGTTTAACCAGATTATCTAAATCTATCGGAATTTTTCTAAGTCGACTAACATGGAACACTGGATGAATCCAATTTTCTTCCAGAAGTTGTAAGTCATCTGCTCACATTCCAAATTTTTTGATGATGGGAAAAGACCGCAATATTTGGGCAATAAATTAGCCCATTTTCAAGTCTTGAACTTTTTGGATCTTTCAAGAACACGATGATAAACTTTATCTTCGACTTGTAAAGAAACTTCTCACCGTTTAGGATCAACATAAGCTTTTGCTCGATCTACATCTCTCTTCAAATTTTCTTTAGCTAAATTGAGATTAAAGTTCATGTCTTGAAGGAATTCTTGAGCTACTTGAACTCGTTCATTTTGAAGGCCAAATGCATATGGAGACCTAAGATGAAACCCATACATCAACATGAATGCACTAAATTTATTTGATGGATTCTTGGCACTGTTATAGGCAAATTCACCTAAAGGAAGACAATCCTCCCAGTCAATATATTTAGAAGTAACATAAGATATCAGTATGTCTTCCAAGATTTGGTTGAATTTCTCTATTTATCAATCCCTCTGAGGATGTTCAACTGTACATAAGCTTAGTTTATTTTGAATTCTATTAAAGACTGCTCCCAAAAAATGACTTGTTAATCTAGCATCTCTATCAAAAACTACTATAGAGTCTATAAAGTTAATTTATAAATGTTTAGGCGAGTTTAGGAGTCTTACAAGCACTCTTCACTAGAATAAACTAAGATAGTGTAGCCAATCAATTGACTAATACCCAAATTGAAAGAAAGCCTTTCTCAGTACAAGGTAATCCTGAAATGAGATCCATGGAGATACTTTCCCATTTACCTTTAATAATCTCTAGAGGATGTAACAATCGTCTAACTTTAAGTCTTTCAAACTTATTGACTTGACATTTATGGCACTTAGATACATAGATTTGCAGATCTTGATGTATACTTGGCCAATAAAAATATCATTTAACTAACTTGTAGGTTTGTTAACACCAAGATGTCCAACACTTAGGCCATCATGGCATTTGAAAAGGACTTGATTTTGTATGTATGGTTGTCTTGCGACACAAATATTACCTTTATAAAGCAGATATTCATCTTGGAGATCACAGTGTCTAAACTTTCCCTCGAAAGTACTTGCTTCATTTGTTTGGGCTTGCTCGGTTTCTTTTCATGCTTAATTCTAGCTTGGTTCCCCTTTGCATCTGATTTTCAAAGTTCAAATAAATTTACTTTTGAATTTGGACAAAGCTCAAATGGTTCAACATAGGCATCCGACTTAAGGTGTCTACCATTGCATTGAACTTTTCTTTCTTATACCTGAGTTCATAATCAAACACTTGTAATTTTTTGGCCCATGAAGCTTTTCTACCTCTGAGATCTTGTTGGTTTGCAAACCACTTGATGCTCTCTTGATCAAAGACTATTGTCAATTGTGATCCATACATGTAATGGCATCATTTCATTGGATCATTTATAGTAGCAACATCTCTTGCTCATGGGTAGAGTAGTTTTGTTGAGAAATAATTAGCTTTCTACTTTCAAAAGCTATTGATTGAGAACCACTCCTTTGGAAAAGTAGAATCAGTTGAGAATAATGCTTTTTAGAATCTATCCACACCACTATTTTGTGGATTGATTCTCCACAATTCTTTATGTAGAAAGGTACAAGTTAGAAAGAATGGTTGAAAACGCTCCATCTTAGTTAGCTCTTGGGTAGAACCTTGCTACTTTCAGGTTGTGAACTGAGGACCTCCTCCTTCCCGCCTAAAGACTTATCCACTAAGTTAGGTGGATTCCTTATGTTAGAGAGGATAAGAACCTATAAATAAGTGTAGTCCTAATATCTTTGGCCAAACACTTAAGTGACCAATTCGTGTTAGAATTTAGATTTATCTAAATAGGCTCAATAGTTAGATCATATACTTATTTGATAACATTCTTCCCCCCTTGGAAAGATTTTCATCCTCCAAAACATAGCCAAAATAATTATGGAGGCATCCCCCAAGCCTCATGTTCTAAAACCTAAAGAAAACTTGTTAGATATTCATTCAGTTTGTTACAAACTTAAAACTTGAAAGTTGGAAACCTTTGTTGGATTATAGAAACTTTTTCCCAAGTAAAATTTTCCTTAGTTCCATCCTTCCATTTCACTAAGAACTCTTCATAAGAATGACTTCTTGTACATTTGTTTCATGTGTAAAGTATCCTTTTAGGTTCATGAGGAACTATTTCACTTATTAGAAGTGGAAGTATAACCTGTTGTCCAACCAGATTATCTAAATCTGTTGGAAATTTTATAAGTCGGCTAACATGGAACACTGGATGAATCCAATTTTCTTTTAGAATTTGTAGTTCATATGCGCGCATTCCAAATTTTTTGATGATGGGAAAAGGATCGCAATATTTGGGAGATAAATTGTTGCATTTTCAAGTCTTGAACTTTTTGGATCTTTCAAGAACGCGAAGATAAACTTGATCTCTGACTTGTAAAGAAACTTCTTGCCATTTAGAATCAACATCAGCTCTTGCTCAATCTTGAGGCTTCCTTCAAATTTTCTTTAGCTAACTTGATATTAAAGTTCATGCCTTGAAGGAATTCTTGAGCTAGTTGAACTCGTTCATTTTGAAGGCCCACTACATATGGAGACCTAGGATGAAACAAAGCTATAAAACAAAGGCCTTGCTCATTTTTCAATATCACTCTTGGAGGTGATCAATGAGGAGGTCCTCTACATGAAGAGGAGTTTCACACTCTTGGAGGAGGTGTGCTCTACATTTGGAGGAGTTGTGTCAGCAACATACTATGAATAACAAGTCTAGATCTGTCCCCACTTGTACATTCACTAGTTTCTCATTTAGGGATAATCAAAATTTTGGTTTGCTATAAAACAATTCTAAATTGTTCATATTCTCCATATTCTCTCTCTCACACACACACTCTCCTCATACCTCTTAGGCACATAATTTCTTGTATCGAGTTCCTATTTTTTCCTAGATTTAGATGTTGTCAGTTTGTATTATATTCACACATCGTTATTTGATATTTGAATATAAGTTACTGTAGGTGAGCATCTTGGATCTACAATTTGTAGAATTGGGGCCAAAGCTAAAGCAAGTTTAAGACCTTGAAAACTTTTGGCTTGTTCTACTTTCCAATTGAGTTTTTGGTCCTTGAATTTGAGTTGACTTGTCAAATGTACTGTATGTTGGCATATCCAACAATGAACTTCCAATAGTATCCAACCAATCCAAGAAAAAATTGTAATTCTCAACTATTCTTGGGCTCAGGCCATTTAAGAATCACTTGGAACTTTTTTGGGTTAGCTTGGATTCCTTCCACAGAATAATATGGCTAGATACTTTACTTCTTGGGTAAAGAAATCACATTCAGATTCTTTACTATACAGTTTACTATTGCAAAGAAGTTTAAAGACTTTCTTCAAGTGCTCTAGATGGCTCTCATGGTCTTTGATGTAGAATAAAATTTCATCGAGGAAATATTCCACAAATTTCCTCAAGTATGGCTTTATCACTTGATTCATCAAAGCCATAAACATTATGGGTGCATTTGCTAACCCAAACGACATCACTAAAAATTCATAATGACCATGCTTTGTTCAAAAGGTTGTCTTGGGAATACCATCTTCTTTGATTCTGACCTAATGATAACCCTCACATAAATCAATCTTTGAAAAGTCTTTGGCTCCCTTTAAGTTGTCAATCTTCAACAAACAACATAGGGGACTTGTTCTTTATTGTAAGATTGTTTAAAGCCATATAATCTACACATAACCTCATGGTATCATCTTTCTTCTATACAACAAGGATGGGTGCAGCCTAAGGCAATTGACTTGACTATTTAAATCCTTTGTCCATATATTCTTTATCTATTTTTTGACTTTCATAATCTAGACATGTGGGAGTTTGTAGGGGTTTTGAGATTTTAGCTTGGTTCCCAGAAAGAAATCTATACTATCATGAATGTTTCCATGAGAGGGTGGTAAATCATGGGGGAGTTCCTTAGGGAACACATCTTTAAATTCGTTAAGAAGTTGATTAAACTTAACATATATGTCACGAGGAATAAAGGACGAGACATAAGAAACTTGCATTGTATTACTTGAAGTAGTTACATCAATGTTGAGGACCAAAAAAATCTTGGGTCTTAATTTCATTGTTATAAAGCAAGTCTATGATCTACGTGTTTGATCGATTCAAACATATATGAATTCGGACACTGATTGGTCAATTAAATATTTGGCCAAAGATCTCAAGTCTAGACTTATGTATAGGTTCTTATGATCTGTAAGACAAGGAATCTCCCTAGCTTAGTAGATAAGTCTTAAGGGGGGGACAAGGAGGAGGTCTTGAGTTCAAAACATGCAAGTAGCAAGGTTTTTCCCAATAGCTCCATGAGCCAGGGGGGGTTGTGGACCATTCTTTCTGATTGACACCTATCAAGGGAGCATTAGATTGTGCCCTTTGACTAGACTAGACAAGATTTCAGAATTAAACTTTTGATTACAAGATCACCCACATAGGGAAAATAATACAAATATATACACAAGATCCCACATCCCAAGACTGTAGATATGAAGCACCGATATCTGGATTACAAGAACTTCCGTCATGGAGATGAACTAGATACAAGGAATGATTGGAAAGGATCTCATACTATTAGATTACAACAAATATAAAAGGATGACCAAGATACTAGACAAGACAAGAATATAACAAAGCACAAGACTAGAACTCGAACTAGAACTTGGAAAGTACTTATTTGAAGATTGTGACTCCTTGGGCTCCCAAGACTGGCATTGGCAAGACTGAGTATGTATGTGGCCAACCCCTCTTTATATAGGTTTTCAAGGGTGATTCATAAATGGTAGTTACAGATTGATGATGTCATCAATGATATCATCAATTTGAAAGATGACCTCTAGATATCATAATCAAATAAGGATCTTAGGGTTTTCGCACATTGTGAACACAATGGAAGCATTGGTTTCTCCAAATTCAGAACCAATCATGAGATATAGAAGTCACATGGAATTTGAGGTTCAGGATGGTTCCCTTTGTCCATGACATTACCTCCCCCTCAAGTGACGAGTTCCACGAGGAGTGATAATGTTCTCTCTCTATTCTGTGTGTGCCTTTGTGAGATTTTCTTACTGTACTATCTTTGCGTACATGTGTTTATAAGATCCGGTCAACATGGATTTCATAATTATTCTCTAGAGGGGAAAATATCCTCCTTTAGTGATATGCAACTAGATTTAGGTGTCCATCATCTCCATGTTTGGATAGAATGGCCCCTAAGGCAAAGTCTGATGCATCTGTCTCTAGGAAGAAAGGCTGGGTAAGATCAGGATGAACTAGAATTGGAGCAGTGGTGAATGCTGATTTCAAGGTCTAGAAGACTTTTTCTGCTTTTTCGGTCCATGAGAATTTTGCATTTCCTATTAGCTTTGTGAGAGGTGTCACTATCTTGGAGTAATATCTGATGAATATTTGATAAAAATTGGCAAACCCTGAAAAACATTGTACATCGCAAACACATGAAGGTGGTTGCCAATCAAGGATTGTCTCGATCTTCTTAGGGTCCATAAAGATTCCTTTCTTTGAGACAATGTACCCTAAAAACTCCACTTCTATGTGATGGAAAGAGAACTTCTCCAATTTTGCATATAATTTTTTTTCTGCTAGTTTCTCTAAGACTATCTTCATATGACTTTCATGATCCTCTAGATTTTTTAAGAGTATCAAGATATCATCAAGGTATATTACCACAAAAGAATCTAAGTACTCTCAAAAGATATCATTCATCATATATTGAAAGATAGCTGGAGCATTCATGAGACCGAATGGCATAACTACATACTCAAAATGTCCATACCTTGTTCAAAATGTTGTCTTCCATTTGTCTCCTTCTCTGATCCTGACAAGATTGTAAGATCCTCGAAGCTTATTCTTTGTGAAGAATTTTGCTTTCCCAAGGTGTTCCAAGAGCTTTGATATGAGTGGTAGAGGGTATGTGTTCTTCTTAGCTACTTTATTTAACCCATGGTACTCTACACACATTCGGAGAGTACCATCCTTCTTCTTTACAAATAGGATAAGTGCTCCTCCAGGGGACTTTGAGTGTATGATAAACCCCTTGGTTAGATTCGCATCAATATTCCTACATAATTTTGTAAGTTCCTTTGGGGATAGTCTCTAGATTTGTCTGAAGGACGGTTGTGCTCCCCCTTGACGTTCTATGGCACAATCATAAGGTCTGTGCTCTGGGAGGATATTTGCATTCCTCTATTCAAAGACATCTTGAAAATCTTGGTATTGACTAGGTAGCTTTACTGGATCATATTTCTTAGACTTGAGCTAGTATGACATAGATCATATATGTTGGTTCCTTGCTTACTACATGCATGAAGGCTTTGGCTCATGAATCGACTAGGGCTCTAAGGGAAAGGGTCTTCCTAGACACGATGAACTTGATAGGACCAAGACATGATTCTATGGGTGTTGCTTGAATTAGGAGATCCTTTCTTATATCATGGTCTGGCTATATGGTCTCCTTTATATCTGGACTTCCTCGTCTCTATGCTCTATAAGTATTACTACGACTCTTGAGTTTGTTCGCTTGTTGGGACAATTAAATGCAATATGGCCATGGTTTCCATAGTAGAGGCATAACTTGTTATCTCTCCTTCTCTATTTTTCCTATGGAGTTAGAGGCTAGAACCTAGTTATGTTTATCTGCATAGGTTCATGCATAGGTTCTTCTCTAGAAGCGGGCTGGAAGGTTTTCCATTGGCAAAGTCTTCTTTCTACTTGTTTTTCTTGTTTCCTTTCAAAGAGGTGGTTATCACATTGAATGGATTGGGTGATGTATATTTATTCAAGCTCTTAATCTCTAGCATCATGAGTAGAAGTTCCTTCACATCATCTCTTAAACCCCATCTAAATTGCCTTATGAAATAATCTTTGTGGTAAGTGAGATCGCATATCAATTGCCTAAGTTCTGATGCATAGGAACATGCATGGCAGTTACCTTGATGTAGCTTCCGTAGTTTTGTTTTTGGCACTTGATTCATGTTTGCATCTCTAAACGTGGCAGTGAGCTCGCAAAGAAACCCCTCATAGTCACAATGTACTACCATGTCCTTGTCCAAGATTGGGGCGAACCATGATAACACTTGACCACAAAGCTGGGGTTCCTTCGTGAAGGATCAACTAGGATGTTGGTTTACTTTGATGCTTCTTTGATTTTCTTGAAGGTTCTCGATTCATTCTTATAATTCTTGGATGAGCATACCTATATGCACAGGATGTCCCATCTCGAATTGTGTTTGTCGATGAGTTAAGTCCTCATTGTCAGAGACTCTGAAATGATGCAAAAATCTGTTTGTAAGTGTTCTCCATGATGCTTGGTCTTGGATAGAAGCCGGTCTTGCCAAAATGTTAGGGGAGCACTAGATTGTGCCCTCTGACTAAACTAGACAAGATTTCAAAATTACACTTTTGATTACAAGATCACCCATGTAGGGAAAATAATACAAGAATATATAATTGATACAAGAAGTACCACAACCTAGGATTGATAGGTATGAGTAACTCAACTAAGGCCTATTCAAGAAAAATGGGAATTACACAGGATTTTGAGACCATTCTTTGGTGTCCCAATGTTTTAATCTTTGACTCATTCACATACCAGAACGTGTTATTATCTCTTGATTGGAGTATATTAAATTGACAATATATTATTAAGGATGATTGTATTGTAAATGGGGTATCAAGGTTGGGCTCAAACTTAAGAATTTAACATAGTAAGTAATATAAATGGGACTTGAATAATTCCCAAATTTCATGAATAGGCCTTAACTAGAGATGATACAGGAGATCCCACAACCTGGCACCGTAGGTATGAAGCAAGATATCTAGATTACAAGAACTCCCTTTAGGGAGATGAACTAGATACAAGGAATAATAGAAAAGGATCTCATACTATGAGATTACAATAGGGCATGATAGGATGTCCAAGATACTATACTATAGACAAGACTAGAACAAAGCACGAGACTAGAACTCGAACTCGAACTTGGAAATTACTTACTTGGAGATCGCGACTCCTTGAGCTCCAAGGACTGGCATTGGCAAGACTGATTATGTATGTGGCCATCCCCTCCTTATATAGTTTATTCAAGGTTTGTTAATCAATGGCAATTACAAATTGATGATGCCATCGATGATGTCATCAATTTGAAACATGACCTTTGGATATCAGAGTCAAGCAAGTATATAGTCAATCTTAGGGTTTTGGCACGTTTTGGATACAATGAAAGCATCAATTCCTTCAAATTTGAAACCTTATGGGATATAGAGTCACAGGGAATATGAGGTTTAGGATGGTTTCCTTTTTCCATGACAACACCTTTCTAGATAAACGATGGTGGAGAATTAATCCACAAAAGAGTGGTGTGGATAGGTTCTCAAAAGAATGACTCTCAACTGATGCTACTTTTCCAAAGGAGTAGTTCTCAAGTAAAGCTTCTTTTGAAAAGAGTGGCTTAGAACCAAAGTGGTTGAGTCCTCAATAACTATATATACAAGGCTAGGTTGGGTGATGAGAAGACATTATTTCAGAAGCTTGCTAAGTGGAAACTTTGTTGCGTTGGTTTAGGCACCCTCACAATGTTCACACCTGAATGTGGGATATTTGGAAAGCCTTCTAAAGCTGAGATCCTGTGTGTGCCACTAACCTCTCTACAAGCTCACACTGGAGTCAAATTTGAAGCTGAAATTGAGCCGATTTCTGCACATCATAGAAACGTGAGTGTATACTTAGACTTGTGTGCTCTTTGATTACTTAAAGAGAAAATCATAGGCAAGGTGAAGAGAGGTAACATTGAAGGAACGTGGACTTCTTTTGGGGGTTTTTCCTTCATTACATTGAAGCCTTGAAGGAATTTTCTTCTTCAACTTCAAAGGAGACAACAAGAGAAATCCTTTTCTTCATCATGATCAAAGGATGGATCCTTTCTTCTTCACGTTAAGGTTTCCATAGAATACCAAGGAGTTTTTTGGACACAAGAGCGGAGCATCGGACTTCATCAACTCGCAAAGATTGTCAACCAAGTGAAGGATGAATTTTGGAGTTTTCCATGTCATAATTCTAGCACTCCCTACTATAATCGGTTTTATGCCAAAGCAAAATTTCTTTGAGGATTATATCTTGTGATTTTGTGCATTGCCCTCTTATTTTTGCATGCACCACTTGATTTTAGGAATTCTAAAAAGTTAACTAATCAATTAGTGTCCAAATTCAAATTTGTGTGAACCGACCGAACACTTAGATCATACACTTACTTTATAATGATTTCTTTGTTGGGTTGGTTCTTCGAGAGAACTTTTGTTCCATGGACCCCAAGTGCATGAAGTTTATTTTCTATGAGTTTGAGATTTTTACATTATAATTATACAGAAATTTGTTTCATATTTCATATTTCCTTGAAATGGAAATAACAGAGCTTATGCGTTTGTCAATATCTTATTCTTAGTGTGAATTGAGCCTTGAAAGATTTTTAGGTAACAAGAGTAAGAGTAACACTAATAAGAAATTCTATAGAAACCCTCAATCTAACATAATTTGAGATAGCAATATGATGTTGGAGACAATGTGAAATTGTCAACAACTCCAACATGTAATGTATCTCTTGTACTTGCCTCTACAACAAAAAGAAGGCAGCAGATCAAGAGCATTACGCCATCACGAACTAGAGGATGTGTATTCAAATCTCTGATGCACTATTAATCACCTAGTACTGTTAAATTCTCTTTCAGAATAATGTGTTGGCCTGTTGGTCTAGGAGAAAAGTCTCAAGTGTAATGTGCCCAACTTCGAATCCCGCCGCATGCAATAGCGGGAGAAGTTGCTTTTAGCTTTTCAAAATCGATGCACAACGTTTAAGTAGCTTTTTCAAATTGATGGAGTTTTATGTGAATGCTTTTATAGCATGCTTTTTGGTAAGCCTCTAACACTATATAAGAAGAAGCTCTTGGCTCATTGTAAATCATCACACAAGCTATCTTCTCAAGCTACTCAAGGAGAACTTCGAGGAGATCCTAGAGGCCATCTTGGAGGAGGATTTCTCACACTCTTGGAGGAGTTGTGGTCTACTCCAGGAGATATTTGGAGGAGATTCTACTGGCTTACCATCAACATTCATTGTTGATTTACTGTGAGTAGCAAGTCTATTTCCGTTCTTACTTGCTAGGCCACTCATTTTTTATTTAGGTTGATCAGAATTTGGATTTGCTATAAAACAGTTATAAACTGTTCGTATTCTCCATATTCTCTCTCTCACACACACACTCGTCATACCTCGTAGGCACAAAATCTCTTGTATCTAATTCCAATTTCTGCCTAGATACGGATATTGTCAGTTTGTATCATATTCACACATTGTAATTTCACATTCATATATAAGTTAGTGTAGGTGAGCCTCACAGCTTATCGTTACACTATAAATCTCGTGTATTCTCTCTCTATCTCTCACTCATCTATTTTTGAGTCTTAAGGTGTGTATGTTAAGGTTCATTTGTTGGAAGATCCGCCGTAAACCTCTGAATTTATTGTTATTGTAGCCCACTACCACTTCCAACATATGGTATTCAAACCTTAGAATACCAACATTTGGTATCAAAGCCTAGTTGACATACACGCTTAACACGATGAGTGACTATAGACTCGAGAATGAAGATAAGCTTGAGGGCATGTCTAATTATCCAATGTGGAGTTTTATGATGATGAATCTATTAGTATCAAAGGACTTATGGAATATTGTCAATGGAACTTATCCAAGGCTGAGACAAGTCAGAGAAGATGTTGCTTCATCTTCTAGAAGACATGTTGTTCCTATTTCTGCTCAACATGAGGTTAGTGAAGAAGAAGAAACTCTTTCATCATTAGGACCAGATCACTTCCTACGAAAGAGCAATCTAGATGGGATTCAAGGGATGCACTAGCACTTTCATATATTTCTATGGGAGTCAAGATGCATATTATACCCCAAATCAAGTCTTGCAGAACGTCTCGTCATGCTTGGTTGGAGATAGAGAATCTCTATGAGAGCAGAAATCCTGTTAGGAAAGCTCATCTAAGGAGACAACTAGCCAACACAAGGATGAAAGTTGGTGAATCCGTTCAGACACATATTTTGAGGCTTAAAGATTTACAAGATCAGTCCCGAATGTTGGAGTCAATATTTCAGATGAAGAGATGGTAAACACACTTCTAAACTCACTTCCATCTACATATCATGCTTTTGTTACTTCTTTATCTCTCTCTATAAGAGATAAATAATTTCATTTGAAGAGCTACAATTCATGTTACTTCAAGCTGAAGATCAACAAAGGAGTATTGAAGAGAATGATGAAGCCATGTTATCATCGTCAAAGGGAAAGAAGAAGAAGGAGACAAAGAAGGAGTAGAAGATTCAACAATCCAAGAAGGAAAGTAAGTCTTTTAATCCTAAGTCTTGAAGTCTTTTTCCTAATGCTTCCTCTACACCCAAAGAAAAGTCTTTGACTACATCTGATTCAAAGAAAGGAGTATGCCGTTATTGTAAAAAACCAGGTCATTATATAGCAGAATGTAGAGCAAGGATTTTTTATGAGAAGATAAAAGCATCAGGTAATAGTGTTGAAGATGATCCAAAACCTAAATCTTCAAAGGTAGATTCAAATGCATGTGCTACTATTGAAGAGATAGCTTTTGATCAGGCAACGTTAAAATGCATTCTCAATTAATCCTTGGATTTTTTATTCTGGAGCTACTAAACATATGACAAGTTGCAGGAAGGTATTTTCTTCCCTTTCAAGCTCTTCAAGTAGAGGAGTGACCATTGCAGATGGTCATGATTTAGATGTTGTGGGTGTTGGAGAAGTGAACTTTAAGTCCAGAGCAAGTGCCAATTTCACAATTTCCAATGTTCTTTATGTTCTAGAAATAAAGAAGAATTTGCTCTCTATCCTGACTTTCTTGTCAGATGGTTATAAAGTAGTTTCTAAGAAAGATTCATGTCAGATCCTCTCACCTGTTGAGGAACATTGTCTACTTCAAGGTGAAAAGAGAAGTGGCATGTTTGTGCTATCCAAAATAAGTCATGCTAATGTTGCTAGGTCTACTACACCTAAGGAGAACATGAAGTTATGGCATGCTAGATTTGGCCATATCAGTTACACACCTCTCAAGCATATCAAAGATCAAGGTATGGTGGAGAATTTGCCTACTTTTACTTTACCAAATGATGCAGAGTCATGTGAAGGATGTCTTGAAGGAAAGCTTCACAAATATCTTTCAGGAAACATGGATTTATCATGGCCACAAGGAAGGTGGAGATCATACATTTAGATGTGAATGGTCCAATGAGAACAGATTCTATTCAAGGTTACAAGTACTTTGTTATGTTCATAGATGATTTTTGGAGATATTCATGGATTTACGGTCTTAAAGTGAAGACAGAGGTTTTTTCTACTTTCAAGAAGTTCTTAGCTATGGTTGAAAATGAAAGTCAACCAAAGATGCAGATTTTGAGAAGTGATAGAGGAGGAGAGTACATGTCTAAAGACTTTAAGTATTTTCTTCAAGACAAAGGTATCTCTCATCAACTCACTATTGCTTACATGCTAGAACAGAATGATGTTCCAGAGAGAAAGAATAGGATACTTGTTGAGATGATGCATAGTATGATGCCATCCAAAAGGCTTTCTCCCAAGTTTTGGTTTGATGCAGTACATCTAGCTATCACATTCTGAATAGGTCTTCCACAAAAGCTTTAAAGGTCATTACAACTCATGAAGTTTATTATGGGAAGAAACCCAATGTGAGTTTCTTCAAAGTTTTTGGTTTGCCAACTTATGTTCACATTGAGAAGAAGGATCGTGGTAAGCTTGATGTAAAAGCCATTAAAGCGGTCATTATTGGTTATGCAATTGAAAGCAAAGGATACAGATTCTATGTTCTAGATAGAGGTGATATCCTACTCTCACACAATGCATATATTGCAAAAAGTTAGATTTATGATAAGAAGGAAGAGATTCCAGATTTCATAAAGGCAGATGACTATGCATTTTTAAAAGGAATTCGGATGCTTACATTCAGCCATACAAGGGGGGTGATGAACCTTCTCAAACTCTAAGAGATGCGTGAGAATTTCGTTACCTACAACAGTACCTAGTCCTACATGAGTACCTCTTGAAGTTTCGAGTTATGAAGTTGGAGAAGGTTCTAGAGTTCCACAAGAAAGTGATATTGAAGAACTAGAAGATATACCACCACTTTTTAGGAATACACTAAAGTGGTTATATCAAACATGGAAGGACAATGGTATACAGGAATACATAGGAAGAACTAGAAGTTAGACTAGGAGAGAACAAAAAGACCAGGTAAATTATGGAGAATATTTTGAGATTCATAATGTTTTAGCACTTACTTTAGTTGAGAATGAACTAGCTAGTGTTCAAGATGCACTAAAAGCTGATATGATTATCACAAGTCCCAAGATTGAGTTCAAATACAGAGATGAGTGTATCTACATGACACATCAGAAATACATTGAGAAATTATTGGAGAGGTTTGAGATGACAGATTCTAAGCCTATATCAAACACCTATGGATGTTATCGTGTTATTACAATCGGAAGTAGATTCAGAATCATTTGATGCCACAATATATAGTCAAGTAGTTGGTTACTTGATATATCTATGTAATACACGACAAGACATTCAATTTGCAATTTCTCAAGTGTACAGGTTTATACACAATCAGCTAAAAGATTCAGTGGAAAGAAATCAAGAAAAAGTCACAGGAAGTTTTGCAGGTTACTGAACCTTGTAACATTGTGACATTGAAGGGGGGATTGTTGGAGACAATGTCAAATTGTCAACAACTTCAGCATGTAATGTATCTCTTGTACTTGCCTCTACAACAAAAAGAAGGCGACAGATCAAGAGCATTACGCCATCGCGAACTAAAGGATGTGTATTCAAATCTTGGGTGTACTGTTGATCATATGTTACTGTTATATACTCCTCCAAAATAACGTGTTGGCATGTTGGTTTAGGAGAAAAGTCTCAAAAGTATTGCGCCTAAGTAATGCGCCAAATTTCAAATCCGGCCGCACGCTATAGTGGGAGAAGTTGCTTTTAGCTGTTCAAAATCGATGCGCGTGGGAGAAGTTGCTTTTAGTTGTTCAAAATCGATGCGCAACGTTTAAGTAGCTTTTTCATAGTGATGGAGTTTTATGCAAATGCTTTTAGAGCATGCTTTTGGATAAGCCTCTAACACTATATAAGAAGAAGCTCTTGGTTCATTGTAAATCATCACACAAGCTATCTTCTCAACACTATATAAGAAGAAGCTCCTGGGTCATTGTAAATCATCACACAAGGTATCTTCTCAAGCTAGTCAAGGAGAACTTGGAGGAGATCTTGGAGGAGGAGTTCTCACACTCTTGGAGGAGTTGTGGTCTACTTCAGGAGATATTTGGAGGAGATTCTGCCAGCTTATTGTTGTATAATTACATGGGTCTAAAGGGGTAGAACCCTTGGGTTTCTAGATGTGAAACCCTTTGGATTTATGGTTTATTTACCCCTTTTAGATGGGTCTTGAACCTTAGGGCTAATTCTCTAAGGTTGAGTACCTTAGGCTTGATTGGAAGCTTCTCCTAGCCACTTGATTTGTACGTGAAAGCTTGGAGAGTCTTCTTTTAGAAGCCATGTGATTTCATGTGATTTCCTAAGCTTGGAAACCATGTGAACACCTTAGGGACCCATGTGATGGAAGGTACATGTTGGCAGCAGCCAGAGGCATAGAAGACGCGGAAGCATGTAAAGACAGAGCAGGGAGCCAGTCGAATCAATTTTTCAAAGATTATGTTTTATAAATATTCTTCAAAAAACCTCCAACAGTGATTTTCATCACTATTGTAACATATGTAACATAGAAAACCCCTTTTTGTAATCCATAGTTCCATTTTGTGCAAGCCGAGGAGTCCTTGAACTTGAGGAGCTTAGGTAGAATGAGCATATCAATTTTGGTTATTTTTAGACATCGTTTACCCCTTCAAATAGCACTTAAGACCTATTTTTTAACTATGCCGGTCACTAGATGTGAAACCGGTCAAAACTAGTCTAGAATCTATAAAAAGAGCTAGAGAGCTCATTTTTGGGGTTGGTTAGTGTGAGCTTAGAGCTACTTTGAGCTTGTAATTGAGATCTTGAGCAATAGAGTTGATTTCTCACCTTCCATTGTGTCATGCTTGTCTCTTCGTTGTGTGTGTGTATGTGTATGTGCATTTATATGCTTCTCACCTTCACTCTCACTTCATCTCACATTCACGATCTTCATATCACTCCTATCTCTTCCATGGATTGACATTAAGGAGGTGGAGCTTCTTAACGTGGTTCTCACCATTGTGCTAGAGCAACACCAAATTTGGTGCCGTTGTTGGGGATCGAGTCTAGGACGAATGTGTGATGGTAAGAGTATAGCAAGAAGTGGCGTTGGAAGGTAAAAATTTCAGTTTTTGTTGTTGTTTTTAGTTAGTTTTTAGTGTTTTTCACCTCCCCCACACTCCATCTTCATCACCACATCATCATCTCCAACTCCAAAAAAATAAGAAAATTCACCATATCCACCCATTCTCCTCATTTCCCGTCATTTGTGCATGTGCAAGAGAGAGAGAGAGCTTTTGTGCTTGTGTGTACTTGTGTGTTTTTGAGTTTTCTTGCAGGTACAGAGCTCCAGTGCATCAGGAAAGCTTGGAAAAGGTAAAAATTCACTTTCTGTCAGGGATCTACCGTAGGTATCAGACCATCGCGATGGTCTGCCAACTTCGGTATTTTTGGTAGGCGAGTTCATAAGCGTGTAGGTGACCCTTGCGTGTGTAGGAATCCATTGTTGCATTTGCAAAATTCACACTTTGGTGGACCATCGCGATTGGCTCTGACCATCGCGATTGTGTCACACCATCGCGATTGGCTCACGCCATCGCGACGGCTCGGCCGGACCATCGCGACTGCTCGGCCGGACCATCGCGACGGCTCACTTGAGCCATCGCGACAGTTCACTTGGACCATCGCGACGATCCCGTCGACCCCATGCCATCGCAATTGGCCCATGCCATCACCTCAATAGTGCCACATGTCAAATTAGACCATCGCGATTGCTCACTAGCCACGCCATCACGACGAGACCCTTACACCATCACGACAGCTCAAAATTTGGATCATCGCGATTGGCTCACGCCATCGCATCGGTGACCATCGCGACGGTTCACTTCGGACCATCGCGACGGTTCACGTTGACCGTTGATCGGACCATCACGACACCTCACCCCGACCATCGCGATTGCTCACATTTAGACCATCCCGACTGTGCACTTTAGACCATCGTGATGGTTCGCGCACACGCCATCGCGACGGTTCACCTGGACCATCGCGACGGTCGCAGACCATCGCGATCATCTTAGACCATCGCGATTGCTCACCCAAACACAAATTTTAGGGTTTGATTTTTTGACCAATTTTGGGGCTATTTTTTGAAAATTTTTGGATCGTTGCACTCATAGGAGACCCCTTAGCTCATATTTGAAGAAAAACCTGGTTGTGAGTTTTCACCCCCCAGGGCCTGAATGGGACTAGAAAGCCAAGGGGCATTGAAAAAAAAAAAATTGGGCAAAGGACAAGGGACTTTAAAAGTGTTTATATCCAAGTGCTTGATCATCCATTGTGATATTGGTCTAATAGTGGATTTTTCCAGGTCTAGCAAAGGCAATCAAGGGCATTCAAGGCAAGGCAGTGAAGGGCATAAAGCTTGGGAAGCGCGGCTTCTTGGGCATCAGAGCAACCAAAAAAAGCTGACTCGAGGTTGGAAGATTCCTCAACCCCCTCAGTCAATTCTTAGCTTAAGCTAAATGTTAGCATTGTGGATAGGATTAACGACGATAGGAACGCCTCAAGTTCAAGATATTTAACATTATCAAGTCAAAGACTGAAGTGAACGTGTGTGATACGAAAACCAAAGGGAAAGAACTTAAGTCTGACGGAACGAGAACTCAAAGTACCACAGAAAGTCGAATTCCTGACGCATACATCTAGACAAGAACTTAAAGACACTTAAAAAGAACCAAGCAATTAAAAACAAAGAACCATTGACGATCAAAGAAGTGCAAGGAAGAAAATTCATGAACCTTAGATCGGGCAAACATATAGGTAAGTCTGACCGACGAAGCCTTAGATCATCAGAAGCAAGTGTAGGCACTACTGCTCGATCGTGGGCTCAACAATTGAACACTAGTTACCCCTACGAGAGCTCAGACATGAGTGAATCAGAAATGGCATTTAGCACAGAAAGACCAGAAGGAGGGTCAAACGTAGCATATTTAGAAAGACCCGAAGGACCCTATAGGACTCAGTTAGAATTCCTCCGAACCAACCGCTTAGATGCTCGCATCTATGAGGACGGTTTGCGAAGACAAATAGTGCAAATGCACAATCCTGATCAACCCATTGGATTGGAACGTCTAGTGGTGAAATTTGAAAGAGATGCATACATAGACAAAGAAGGAACGATGTACATCTTAAGTACGCAGCCAAACAATACGAATGAGTTTGGTGTAATTCAGTTAGAAATGGAAGCTAAATCCCAAGGAAAAGAACCATTAGAAGAACCTAGGACACCTAGAGGGAAATCCGTACTGACACGAGTACTAGTTCCAGAATGGATCCCTCAGGATAACAGAAGCATAGAGTTGTTTGTGAATAAAGAAACTGACGAAGCATTTTGGAAGAACAGAACGGAACAACCAAGTGAGGTAGGCTCCATCATAATCTACGAGTTCAAGGACCCGGATACACCTGGAAAGGTTGTATACCTGGATGAAACTTCAGAAAGAGTATTTGTGGTACCTGACCACGCAAGAAATACCTACACATGGAGAGGTGAGTTGGTATTCCCTCCATCACGAGCAAACATAAACACGAGCCAACAAGGGGCAGGAACATCCTCAGCCCACGTTAATCAAAGAGACAAGAACAAAGAAAGACCCGAAGTAAGCTTCAATCATCCCATAGGGAGAGATAGAACAACCACGGACACTAATAGAGCTGATAGACAAAGGGAACATGGAATACTAGGTGGTAGAGATGATTTTCCTCTACCGAGACCACGAGAACACGCAAGAATACTGAGACCCACTCAGTTAGTGAAGTCCATGAAAAACTATTTTGATGGGATAGGAGATCCCTACAACCATGTAGCGGACTTTAAGCAAGTACTAAGAGCAGAGCAAGTAGAAGACATGTTCATGCAATATAATGCTTTTGGACTAACGTTAAAGAATACCGCTTTAACTTGGTTCCAACCATTGCAACAAAGGCAATTTAGAGACATCCATCACTTTTTAGAGTCGTTCATCACCGAATTCTCTAAAAGTGGGATCAGACATGACACGTCTTCGTTGATTCATAGCTTCAAACAGATTCCTCAGGAAACAGTAAGACTCGCAGGACGTAGGTTTAGACAATATGTTGAAAGATGTCCAATGCAAGAGCTACCCTCACAAGCCAAACAAGTGTCATTGTTTTTAGATGGCTTGTTCAGCTCTGAACTACGCTCCTATGTATATTTGAAGGAACCCAGAACGCTAGAGCAGTGTGTAAGAATTTGCATAGACATTGAGGACAACTTAGGAGACGAGTTGGAACTCTCAAAGGTCTATAAGGACTCGGATTGTTCTTCTCTAGCATCCACAAAATTGTCTAACTCGATAGAGGACCTAGCAGAAAAAGTGGCCCAGAAACTATGAGTTTCTAGTAAACAGATGCCCAAGTTAACAACTAACGTACGTTGTTACACCTGTGGTGGAAACCATTTGGCAAATGTGTGTCCCAATGCAACACAACCACAAGCCAACCCTAGTGGCCAGTACTGTACAATTGAGAGAAGATGGAGGACCTAGCAGAAAAAGTGGCCCAGAAACTATGAGTTTCTAGTAAACAGATGCCCAAGTTAACAACTAACGTACGTTGTTACACCTGTGGTGGAAACCATTTGGCAAATGTGTGTCCCAATGCAACACAACCACAAGCGAATGTCACTGCTGCAAAAGAAAACCTAAGTAGGGCTTTAGTGCCTTCTTCACCTTTGATCACAGAGAGTGACCCAAACTCAAACAGTTTTGACTCTACTCATGTAGATAGTCCACCCGCATATTACACAGAGTCACCAGAACATGTGGAAACATATCATTATGATAGTCCACCAGTGGAACCTAGGTGGGAGCCCGACTATGCTAACATGATGTACACAAACCCGAATCCGTGGCCCCAATTAAGACAACAAAGACCACAGGGCCCTAGAGGACCATGCTTTAGGTGCCAAGGAGATCACTTCATAAAGGATTGTCCATACCCTCCGATAGCAGGACAGTCGCAGTACTATAACATACAAGGCTTCTGTGCCGATTGTGGTAAAGAGCACATCATAAAAGATTGTCCTAAGAACCCTGCTAACGCTTCAAATGTGACACCGATCAACGTGATAGGTATTGTAAACAACGCAGACGGATCCAACCCTACATACGTGCCTATCCAAGCTATAACAAGAGCCCAGGTGCTCTTACAGAACCAACAACTTAATCAGGAGAAAGTAGCCGAAACTAGTGAAGTTGGAGAGTCTAGCAGTAAAAAGAGGAAGTGTTGGAAAGACTCCAAAGAAAGAACTAAGAGAAAATGGAGTAAAAGGATAACTGAGTTGGAAGGAAGTCTCAAGGAATCTAGAGCCAAAATCATAGAATTGACTTCACAAGAATTGAATCAAGAGAATCCAGCTCAGAAATCAGGATCAGTTTTAGCAGAACCCATACCTGAAAACCTAGACATGATGTTTCGTCCGTATCAGGAAAGAATAAAAGAAGGACCTCAGATAGCAGAAATGAGCAAGAACTATCCTCGAGCAGATCTAGAAATTGAGAGGACTAAGCTTTGCATGAAGATGGTAGAATTAGCACAATCAATGTTTGAAGCCTCTAGATATCTTAATTGGAATAACATGGCAAAACTTGAATTACACTTTCAAGGATTAATGGAGAGGCTAGAATACTTGATCGAGAGCAAAGAGAAAAAGGATCAGCGTAGGAACCCTATTGCCTCAGACACACCGGAAAAGAATGGACCATCCTTGTCTCAAGTACCCAATACAGAAAGTCAAGACAACCTATCTTCCATACATAGGTACTCACATGAATTTCTGAGAGAAATCCAAGAAGAGAAGTGGAGAAAAGAACAAGGAACCCATCCTCCTATTCAAGAAATAGATGACTTGCAGGAGCAATTTCCCCAAGATATCCCCTCTATTTACGATGATGTAGAGGAAGAAACACTGAGTGAACACACAGGATTTGAATCCAATTCTTTGCAAGAATTACCTCAGTTCATAGGACCTTGGGAAGACAAGTCTATTAGCATGAGAGCACCCACGATAATAGTGAGGAATGAAGAATTAGTAATCCCTAGAAACATGGAAGTGGTCAAGAACGCTAAAGTTCAGTGTCACCTCACGCTTGAGGAATTATTGAAGGTTAAACCAGAACTGTGGAAGGACGTAGCAAATCAATTCCCTGAGCTTGCTACTACTCCCTCAGAGATAGGAAGACACAAGAAGGTACCAGAGATACAAGTAGAAAAGATAGGAGATGTAAGTGAAGGAGAGGAAGGTAACACTTATCTTCCAATAACCCATCAAGGCTACACCACGAAAGCCATCTTAGATTCAGGAGCCGGAGTAGCCATCACTACCACCGCTTTATGGAAACGTTGGGGTAAGCCAGCATTAAGACCTACCAGGATGAAGCTACAAATGGCTGACGGACATATAGAGAAACCATTAGGCTTACTAGAAGGCATATCTCTCACCACTTGTGGTGTAGAATTCGAGCATACCTTCGCCATTTGTGACTTTGCGAAAAATCATGCTTATGAGATGATCTTAGGACGACCATTCATGCGTCAGTTGCAAATTGTACAAGATTGGGGAACTAATTCTTTGTACTTGCAACATTTAGGTGTGACTACCAAAGTCAATCTTAAAGACTATTCCCAGAGAGATGTACCCCAAATACAATGGAATACCATCCATAAGACACCAGTAGAAACAGAATCAGTACACTCATTAGAGTCGGACCCCTCATCGTTGCACGAGGATACTCATTTATGGATGTGTAAAGTGGCAAAACAAGAGGAAGAATGGTTAGAAGCAAGGACCTTAGGTGCAGAACAAAATCCACGAACTCTTCAAGACCCAGCTTACGCACGAGTAGTATTTCCAGATGAGGAATTCGAACCCCATGGTTGGGCAGAAATCCTAGCAACCATGGATGTAGCCATCAATGAAGAACAATGGACACCCCACTATGACGAGGATGGCTATGACATTTCAGTTTTCACGATAGAGCCAATCATGTGTGATTCAATTTTAGAAGAATGTGAACCTAGCACTGATGCATTCGATGATGCAAGTGATTTCGATTTAGAATCATTATGGACCCACCCTTTGCATCAGAAGAAGAATATTTCTACGAGGTAGAGACTTACCCTCCGAGACACGAAGAAATTACGAATGAGGTGAGGTTAGCCACTCAAGTGACTAGCAAGAGTGAAGGCAAGAAAAGAAAGAAGAAAGAAACCATGTCAGAAGAAGGAGAATCTTTATTTGAAGTACCCGAGAACTTCAAGAAATATGAAATAGAAGATAGACGAATCATGTTATGAATGCCTAACAGAAAAGCTGAAGTTGGAGAAGTATATGATAATCGAGAGAAAACCAAAAAAATCATAGTAGCCATAGAAGGAGAAGAAGAGAAGTGTACATACATTGGGTATGATTTGACGAATGAAGAAGAAGAAGAATTAGTTGCCCTATTGCGCAAATATAGAGATGTGTTCGCATGGACTTACAAAGATTTGAAAGGAGTAGATCCAGACATATGTTCTCATAGAATCCCTATGACTCCAGATGCAAAACCTACGAAACAGAAGCCATACACGTACAATGATAACTACGCTGCGAAGATTAAAGAAGAAATAGATCATTTGATAGAAGCAGGATTCATTTACGAAATTGAGCATACCGAATGGGTATCCCTCATTGTGGTTGTGCCCAAGAAGAATGGAAAATTGCGTGTGTGTATTAACCTTAAAAAAGTTAATGCCGCCACGATTAGAGATAGTTATCCTCTTCCTATCACGGAACATTTATTAGAAAGAGTCGCGGGCAAGGAATTTTACAACTTTCTTGATGGATTCTCAGGCTATAATCAAGTAGCCATAGCTCCAGAAGATCAACACAAGACGGCTTTTGCCACAGAATGGGGCATATTTGCATTTTGTGTAATGCCTTTTGGCTTAACAAATGCACCCGCTACTTTCCAACGACTCATGTGTCATGTTTTTAAGGAATTCTTACGTAAGAATTTGGAAGTCTATGCCGATGACTTATGTGCTCATTCGAATGTCAGACAGACACATATCCCATAATTAAGACAAATATTTGACAAATGTCGAGAATATCAGGTTTGTTTGAACCCAGAAAAATGTGTTTTCATGGTCAGACAAGGTAAAATTCTAGGACACATTGTGTCAAAGAATGGAATTTCGACAGATGAAGAAAAAGTGAAGGTGATTGCAGATCTACCTAGGCCAAATAACGTAAAAGAAGTACAGGCATTTATGGGCCATTGCGATTATTATAGACGATTCATACACATGTATGCAATCATAGCCAAGCCTTTGTACTCTCTTTTGACCAATTTTGAATGGACAGATGAGTGTGAGAATTCATTCAATGAACTTAAACGACGTTTGTGCTCAACACCTATATTGAAAACCCCCGATTGGAGTAAGCCATTCCATGTACATGTGGATGCATCCAATTATGCCATAGGATGTGTGTTAGCACAACCCACGAATGAAGGTAATATAGATCTCCCCATAGCTTACGTGAGCAGACAATTGAACGCAGCAGAAAGAAATTACACCACTACAGAACGAGAAGGATTAGGAATGATCTACGCAGTAAAGAAATTCATGCATTATTTGTTGGCAAACAAGTTCAAGTTCTTTATAGATCATCAAGCCCTATTGTATTTAGTCAATAAGCCATGTAACACGGGATGATTAATACGTTGGTTTCTATTACTCATGGAGTACGATTTTGAAGTAGTAGTCAGGAAAGGAAAGACACATCTTAGAGCTTACCACCTTTCAAGATTAACCTCAGGAGAAGCTCCTCAAGGAGTAGTGGATGAGTTACCTGATGCATATTTGTTTAACCTTGAGATAGCACCAGAATGGGCTAAGCCTATAGTCCCTATTCTCACGTATGGACCCAAAAATCCTAGGATAAAGATCTAGGAAGGAGAGATTACAAAGTCTCAAAGATATCAAATCATAACAGGAAGTATATATAAACAGGATAGTCAAAAGATTCTTGCTTGTTGTGTAGATGAATCAGAACATGCGAATTGGTTGCAATTAGCACACATAGGTGCGTTAACGCAACATCATTCAAAACATCGTACATTGCAGACTCTGCATAGACTAGGAGTATACTGGCCTACGATGGAAGCAGATCTCTACAAGTTGTGTAAAGAATGCCATGTTTGTTGTGAAAGATCACCAGTAGAACGTGCTACATTATATCACGTGTCTCTCACACCAGAGAGTGAACCTTTAGTGACCTACTTGAGGATGAAAAAATGCCCTCAAGGAATGACTTTAGCATGACAACGAAGTCTAGAGCAGGAAGCTCAAGACTATTCACTGATTGGCGATAATCTATACAAAAGAGGAAGAGACGGATACCTAAGACAATGTGTTCATGAAAGCGATTATCTGAGCGTACTAGAGACTGCACACCAAGGTGTTGCAGGAGGTCATTTTGGACCCGATAGGATAATCAAAGCCATCCTCTTTGCAGGATTATGGTGGCCCACTCTTCACATGGATGCACATACCTATGTAAAGAGATGTGATGTGTGCCAAAGAACTCAATTTCCTACTCGCAGAGATGAAATGCCATTAAAACCCATGATGGGTGGATGTGCATTTTCTAAGTGGGGTATAGATTTTGTAGGACCCATTAACCCCCCTGCAAAAGGTACACATGCTGAATACATTATTGTTGCGACGGATTATCTTACCAAATGGGTAGAGGCAAAAGCCACGAAAAAGAATGATGCACACACGACTGCAAAATTCTTGTTTGAAAATGTCTTTACAAGATATGGATTGCCTATAGAGTTAATGAGCGATCGAGGAACTCACTTTCTAAACCAAGTCATTGAATATTTGTTACAGGATTTTATGGTGATTCACAAGAAATCTGCACCATATCATCCTCAGGTCAACGGTCAGGCTGAAAGCACTAACAAGATTCTATGTAATGTACTAACAAAACTCGTGAACAACAAACGTTCAGATTGGGACAAACAGTTACACCACACTGTTTGGGCATATCGAGTGGCCTACAAGACCGTACTCAATGCAACTCCCTTTCAGATGGTTTTTGGTCAGAATGTTGTGCTTCCTTTGGACTTCTTGATACCGACCCTTAAGGTTGCACAAGAACATCAGTGGACCGGCCATGAATTATCAACAAGAATAATGGACTTGGAACGATTAGGAGAAACCAGGCTGAAAGCAGCAGCAGGCATATACGCAACAAAGAAGCGACAAAAAGCATATTTTGATGCACATGTGAAAGATAAAGGCTTGAAAGAAGGAGATTTAGACCTAGTATATACACTGAAACAACATGCACGGAAGTTAGAAAAGCGAGGTTATGGACCTATGATCATTAACAGACTCTCGACAAGTGGAGCAGTACAATTAGCCACCTTAGAAGGAGACATAGTGCCTAATTACATTCATGGCTGTAGAGTCAGGCTATACCAGGAACCTCTTACTGAGGATATGCTTAGACGACTCACGTTGGCAAAGAAGCGTAAGGAGGAAGAAAATAGAACACGAGCTGAAGCTCAGGTAGAAGCTATAGAACGCATTAAGCGCATGAAGCTAAGAAGACAAGGACTAGGGAGAGAACATTATAACCATCTGGAAACAACACCCAGATATCCCATGGCCATGTGTCAAGTAAAGTCAACCACTCATCCTAGCATAGTGGACCGGAGACCATTCATTACAGTCAGGCTAGAGCACGGCAACCCTTGCCAAGAGCTCAGGGCTTTAATTGACTCAGGTGCTGCAACTAGTGCGATTGGATGGTCCCACTATAAGGATTCAGGAATAGAAATGCGGCCAGTTGAGGCATACCTCATAGGGCTAGGAGGCATGGAAACCCCTTGCATGGGTGAGGTGGACCTTCCTATCATCATTAACGAAGTGACTATGACAACAAAGCTACTAGTGTGCCATGACGAGGACCTGATAGAGCCCCTAATCCTTGGCCAAGATTGGCTGTACGATCACTCAGTGGACCTAAATCTTAGACAAGGCTCCTTGCAGATTGGAACCTTAGATTAGAAGCGAGTGATACCGCTTAACTTCCCTAACGGCATTCCGACTGAGGTTTGTAACCCTAGACCCTATGAACAACATGCGACGGAAGACTGAAAGATCTTTGGTCAGATCAGTCACGTTACGTCTACACCAACCCACGTGGGCTTGGCTATAGATAGTTGTCAATCAGAAGGACATCAGGAGATTTTCCCTTGGGCTTCGTGCAAATTAGAAGGGTCAACCACCCAACCGCTTGGTCAAATGGACACCATCAGTGGCCAAATGGGCACAATCAGCGGTCAGGTGGACTTCATCAACGTCCACATGGGCAAAACAACCTGCGGTGCCCATCCTTCCACACTTACTGTGGACTGGCCTAGATTAAAAGTACACAATGGAGCACTTCCTAATGGGCAGGTTTCGCAAGTGTTGGACCTCCCTTCTTTTCCAAAGCAGAGTGTCCATTCGACCTCTCAACCTCAACCACCAAAGAGTCAACCACGACGAAGGAACCCAGACCGACGACAATATCAGACAACCCAGAGAAAGCAGCAGTATCACCACCACAACGCAAAAGGCACAAGACAAATATGGGTGCCAAAAGGACAGAAACCACCGACAGATTTCAACCATGCAGACAACGATAAGCAGAAGTCAAGGCCGAAGTAGAGACAATATCCAAGGTCTCCTCGACCTTCTTCTACGAATACAAACATTCGACAAATTTGGATCGCCAAGAAGTACCTTATGAACCGACCCACACCCATGCAGATTTGGGTACCTAAACATTGTATTATTGCTCAACCCTCAAGCCATGTATTATACAACCCTCAGAAATCTCTTCAACCCCCAATACCACCAAATCCGATCTCATCTTTTGTCTCGCAACAGAAGCCTATCACCCGCACACAAACTCTTAGGAAGTGGGTACCAAAACGTATCCAGAAGTCTTCTCCTAACCCATTGTCTAACATAACTCCCACCCTGACTAATCTACAACCTTGTAATAACTCATTCATGACTGAACCTTGTATAAACCTACACACTATAACCCAATGTCATCTGTAATAACACCTCATCAAGAAATGTATGTATCATCTGAAAGCATGTAGGTGTCTAGAGACCTGCATTAGTTTGCAAGAATTCATTCAATAAACCACATCATGACACTCGGCTACACGGCTTACACATCGGTTATGGAAAGGGATTGCGGTCTCACTTTAATGGGATCATAATTAATTTCCATACTAATGTGCTAATCTTTTGTAGCAGATCTTTTCCATTAGCACGTCAATCATCATGCAAACCGAAGAAGGACCGTCTGAAGCAGGAACCAGTATACCCAAGCCTACTATTAGTGATTTACTTGCTGAACCCCATCCGACGGCTCCGCCGCCAGAATTTCAAGGTTTCCCAAGACCGATGCCTATTGACGATCCTCCGAGAGGGTATGCTGAGAAGATTCACCGCAATTCTCACTGGTTTCAAGGGTTAGCAGGACCCTTGGCGGATGCTGAGTTTATATTTGAGGCTAATTTGACTTTTGATGACCGTACCTGGGGCAAATATCAGTTTCTCTCAAGAGAGTTCGAAGGGCTACAAAACACACAAGACTTAACACATGTTTGGGCAAGAGCCGGCTTCACAGAGTATTTCAGTGACCCTTTGCCTAAACTTGACTTCTACAGATGCTATTACTTAATCACCACTTTGATAGCTTCGGAGAATAAGGACCTGCCCGGAACTTTTATTTTGCCATCTTTAGTGAACGATCCACCATATAAAAGATTTTATCTTTCTAAAGATTTGATTCGAGCTGCCATCAAGATTCATGGAACCCACACGCCCACAGAGCGAGAAAGGTTAGTTCCAGACCCTATGAAACGTGGGGACGTCACTAAGTGGGAAGACATTTCGGCGATCACACCTGAGCTTTCAAAGCCACTGCGGATATGTATGCGGCATTTTGCTTTCCCCGCTCAGGACAGATTCACAATGCCTCACAAACGAATATGGTTTGGTTTGTATTTATCTTGTATTGGACCCTAGACAGTTGATCTAGCTAGCTGGATCATTGATCAGATGTATTTAGCACAACATAGATGGGAAAGAAAGAAAGTCATCAATGGATGCTGCGCGCTGACTAGAATTGTATATATGTGTTTAGCATATGACTTGCCGATCGAACGTGCAATGACAAGCGAGGAGCTGAAAGCATTTAAAGGAAGAACGAAGAAAGCTAGGAAGCCTAGCAAAGGAAGAGCAAGAAAGCGAATGAGAGGAACTATCCCCTGCCTTCAGGTGCCAGAATCACCCTCACCACAACCCTCTCCAGAACAGTCTCCTACTGAACCCCTGCACAACCCATTCACATAAGGTTATCAAGACCAGTTACAATGGAGGGCACTACTAGCACAGTCACTACTCAAGCAGCCACAGTCCCAGGACCTACCACCACTACAGCAGAAGTTCCCACCACTATTGGTGCGAAAGCCTTCTCTTTTCCGATACCCCATTTAGAAGCAGAACAAGCAGACACCACATTTGATTTTGAGATGCAGGATGTATTTTCAAATGAATTTCAGTTTTCAGAAGGCCAGATCTTCTCTCAGGAATATGAAAGGCCCAGCTACCCTACCACACCGCGAGATCAACCACAAGGACAAGTAGTGTCTAGTTCCGAGGAAGAAAGAACAGAAACCGACGAAGATGAAGGCGATGACGAAGCCAGTCAAGGAACTCATGAATCCCAAGAACATGTGCAAACAGACGAACAAGGACAACAAACCAACACCTAAGGTGACACGAGCACACATGAAGAAGAAACCTTCGAAGCAGCAGCTTATACACTGGCCATCAAAAAGTTAGTTTAGTTTTTCTCTATGACAAACTATGTCCACGTCTATAAATTTAATTTACAAATATTTACATGAGTATACGAGTCTTATAAGTAGTCTTGATTCAAATAAACTAAGCTAGTTTAGTCGATCGATTGACTACAACCGAAATTGAATCAAAGCCTTTTTTAGTGTGGGGTAATCTTGAAATGAAATCCATGGAAATACTTTCCCATTTATCTTTGGGAATCTATATGGGATGCAACAATCCTCTAACTTTAGGTCTTTCAAACTTATTGACTTGACATTTATGGTAGTTAGATACATAGATTTGTACATATGATTGTATACCTTACCAAATAAAATATCATTTAACTAACTTGTAGGTTTGTTAACACTAAGATATCCAACACTTAGGGCATTGTGGAACTTTTAAAGGACTTGATTTCTTATGTTTGGTTGACTTGGGACACATATCTTACCTTTATAAAGCAAATATTCATCTTGGAGGGCATAGTGCCTAAACTTTCATTAGAAGTACTTGCTTCATTCGTTTGGGTTTGGTCACCTTCTTTCCAAGCTTGATTATATCTTGGATCTCCTTTGTAGTTGCTTCTCAAAGTTAAAATACATTCACTTTGAATTTGGACAAAGCTCAAACTGTTCAACATAGGCATCCAACTTAAGGTGTCTACCATTGCATTTAAAATTTTCCTTCTTGTACCTGAGTTTGGAAATGAACCCTTGTAATTGTTTGGCCCATCTAGCATCCTACCTCTCAGATCTAGTTTGTTTGCAAACCACTTAATGCTCTCTTGATCAAAGACTATTGTCAACTTTGATCCGTATAGGCAATGACACCAGTCCTTTAGAGCATTTTTAATAGCAAACATCTATCCCTCAAAGTTAGAGTAGTTTTGTTGAGAAATACTTAGTTTTCTACTTTCAAAAGCTATCAACTGAGAACCACTCCTTTGGAAGCTTTACTTGAGAACCACACCTTTGGAAAAGTAGCATCAGTTGAGAATAATCCTTTTTAGAACCTATCCATACCACTCTTTTGCGGATTGATTCTCGCCACCCTTCATCTAGAAAGGTACCAGTTAGAACGAACTATCATTTTGAAGGCCCACTACATATGGATATTGGAGTTAGACGTCTGCGGAAGCACGCAAACAACACAAGGAAGAAGAAGAAGCTTGGAGCACAACACACATTATTGAATGTATTACCACTAGAATGTACAAAGATAAGTAGCCTGTTAGGGCAATAGGTGTATATACAAGCCGAGAATATGCCCATACTTTCCATGTATGGTCATCAATCAAAGTAACATAAAACCTACCACTGCTCATAGATGTGGTCTTTGCAGGACTTTTACTGTCATTACCTAAATGATTTCTTTCGGAAATTTTTGCAGCCTCTTTGGCTCCTCTTGCCTTGAAGCTATCCTCTATCTTCTGCATGATTCTGATGTTGACCTTGGTCTTGGTTACTATTTCCTCTTCCACTTCCAAAACCTCTACCTCTACCTCTTCCTATTCGAGAACTAGGTTCTCCTTGGGAGTTTGAGTCCTCACCAAGATTCTTTTCTTCAATAATCAACATGGACACTAGATCAACAAAATTTGGAATCTTTTCCTTGGTCTGTATAGAAATTTCAAGCTCCTTATATGTAGCTCCTAAACCACAAAGGCATAATTCCACTTCATCATCATCATCTACATTCACACCAATAGATGCAAGTGACTCACATATGCTTTTGATTTTTAAGGTGTAATCACTTATCGACAGGCCTTTTTTCTCCAGTGTATGTAGCTTGTTCTTGGGTTTCAATTTCCATGCCTTTGTATTGTTCTCATACAATGTGAAAAAACTATTCCAAGCCTCTTTCGAAGTCTTGGCATCTTGTATGTGCCCAATCATGCTATCTTGTATGCTAATAGATAGCCAATACATTAACTTTTGTGCTCCTTGATTCCATTCGTCATATGCTCTTAACTGATCTGCAGTTTGATTCCTCTCTGTTAACCACATATCATTTTCATTCTCTCCTTTGATGTACTTACAACAACCTTTTTCCATCAAGAAATTTGTCATTCTGAATCTCCAAGCATGGAATTTTTTCTTGTCCAGCTTATGGCTCATAAGCTAACTCATTCCATCTGTGTTTGAAATTTTTGCAACAATTAACAACACCACAAAAACATTACAAGCAGTACTTTTTCTTGAACACTGTTGCACTTTGACTTGACAGTTTAATCTAAAAAAAACACAGTTTTTATGTATCAATAGTACATGGAATCACTTTAAATTCTAGATCTAGAATATATGAGCATTTCCGAATAGGATGCAAGTTAGAATTTTGCAAACTGACCTGGTTTTTCTATGGGCCCCACCTTACAAGCTCAAAACATTGGCCGAGAGTATTCTTTGCAAAATGAGCATATGATTAGTGTCAAAATATCATAAAATTGCAAGTATTGAGATGTTAGCCTACATATTGTATCACTGACTCCACTGCATATAATCAATTACCCAAAACAAGCCAACTAGGCTTATTGAGCACCTATGAACAACTATCGTACATCTCATATGGAGAGGCTGGGTAAGTCTTCCACCTACATCAATGAAGAGACACTGACATTTGGGTGTCTTCGAGTTAAGAAAACCTCACCATAACCCTCTTTATCAAACGTAAAAGGCTTTATGAAAAAATGTAACCTCTATATCAATGACCACATGGATGTACATAAGCAATATCCACAGAAGCATACACAGTGTGCATGTGCTCAATATATGTAGTAAAATAGCACTGAAAGTCTGAATTCACAAGCTAAACACTGGCCAACAACACTTGCAAGTGTTTGTCAACTCTATTCTTTAGGCTCAATAACCTGCATAGACTTGCGGTGGCTGCTCCCACCACAACTAAAACCTTTCAAGAAACCTGCAGATTTACTAGTATGGCTGAAAACACAACCCCAAAAGGTGAACATTCATTGTGAAAGAATTACAAAGAGCACTCTTCTTGATGTTCTTGAACTTGTGTAAAGAGAACTATCCATGAAGGTACTCCAAAATGGCTCCAAGAGCCACCCCAAAAAATGCTTCAAAACAGGCTTTGAAAGCAAAGAATGAAGTATTGAGGGCCAAAAGCATGCTCAAGGCAATGTTAACCTTCGTCTTTTGCCTACTTCAAACAACACAAGAATGTCGCTTAGTGGGAAGAGATTGTCGGTTAAGCGAGCTTCGGAGAGAACAATACTGGGATGGGTGACCTCTCGGGAGGTACCAGGAACCTATGTCTTCCTTGATCATTGAGGTCCTCCCTTGTACATAGCCAATGATGCCAATGGTGACTTCAGTGACTTGGATGACAATGTATGCCAATGTCTATGCCTTGGTTGCTACCTTGATCAAAAGCATTGGGTGGGCGGGTGCTCACTTTGCTTGCACAAAAGGAACAAAGCTTTTGCATCGAAATGCTTTGATACTAGTGAAATATTTCTTTGGCAATGCATGATGGTAGAATCTCCTTCTCGAGAGCTCTGCATTGATACCCTTGCTCTAGAAGCCCAAACTCTGGTGCCGCACATAGTACTCCGCACAAGGGGTGCAGAATACACAGAAAACACACAATGCACAAACCACGAACACAAAATTTTCTAGGTCGTTCAAATGCGGTTGAACTTGGAGTCTATGGTTGACTAGGCCATTATATGTTTTATTAAAAAACATATACAAAAATATCCCACAGCCATTTGGCCTTTCACATGGACACCAATGATAACAATATAGCTTGCTAGACTTCCTTTCCGAGGGTCTCTCCTAATCTTCTAACAAAAAACATGATCAATGGGATGCATTTTTTGCCTAAAATGGGCCTAACACTAAATTCTTACATCCTAAGGGAAGGGCTTTCTCCTCCTCAAACTTGAGATGAGCTTCATCTTCAACTTTCGCCTGCTTGATGATTGGACTTGCAATTTGGCATTTGTTTGTTCGATTTCTACACTAATCATTCCCTATCTTATGCCGCTATTTCCTCATATTCAATTTACTCATCTCCAACACAATCACCCTTTCCATCTCTGATAGCCCCACCAATTGCATCATTATCCCTTATAATCCAACCATGTTTCCAACACTAGGACCCTCCCCTCCTCAAGTGCCTCTACAAATGCATCCGTAGAGCTTGGCCCTCATTAGCCACTAACATATTCAATAACCACAAAAATGTTCAACAATTACAAGAAAAACATGCACATAACCTATTTTGCTCATTTAGCCACTATTTTTTGCTATATATTCTAGAGTTAAAATATAGAATTATAAGATCATATCAATAAACTGAAGTCGCAATTATTTTTATATTGATTGGAAGCCAATAGATGGTGAGCTTGGTATAAATTTAATTATCTCGCCTACAATGCCATGTAAGAAGAAATAATGTGAATGTAGCAATTCTATCACCAAAATCTCTCTGACAATTATATTGAGATCATTGATCTCTAGAGGAAGTATGATGAACAATCCGGATTACACATAGATCAAATTACATTTATACAAAGAAAATTAGAGATAAAGACTATTTGGATAAACTGGACGCGTAATTCATTTTAGTAACATCCTCAAGACTATGAACTAACCAAAAACGATATTGCGATTTCGAAAAAAATGTTTTTAGAGAAAAAGGCCACTTATGATTGCACACAATAGAAAATTGCATTGTAGAAGAATAGGATGAACATGTTAGCAACACAAAAAACAAGTGGCACACTAGCAATTTAACTTTGCAGAAGAGGCGAAAGATAGACTTAGCAAGTTGGAGGATCAAGCTACCTTGTATGCCATTGACGTCATGAAATTTAGCATTCCATTGTTAGATTTTCTATAGATGAACACATTTTAAAGAAAGGCATGCATAAAGTAAAAAAGGAACTCTCTAACTAGTGGAATGATAGTGAGGCATGGAATGGCAACTTGGTTGAATCTTTTAATGACGAGGGTGAAGAACTGAAACTAGAAAAATAGTGGGTTCAAATATTAGATAATAGAAAATTACACGGTACAGAAAATCTTGGCGACATAGGAAACAAGTAGTGAACTATGTATTTCACTTTGCACAAGAGGTGAAAGATAGACTTAGCTAGTTGGAGGTTCAAGCTACCTTGTATGCCATTGAGAAGCAAAGTTAGCATTCCATTGATGGATTTTGTATAGATGAACACACTTTAATGAAATTCCTACACAATGAAAAATGAACTCTCTAACTACTGGGATGATAGTGAGGCCTGGAAAGGCAACTTGGTTGAATATTTTGATGATGGTGATGAAGAACTAAAACTGAGAGTAGACAAATAGTGGGCTCAAATCCTTTGGGCATTGAACTATTCTATGCAAGAAGTATTTGAGGTTCATTATTTTTATAATAACATTTCCCAATTAGAGCTACCCCATGAATTAGGTAAAATTAATTAGGTGCTTGACACATTTGAGGTGTGTTGGCACCTATATTATGTACTTTGTGTTAGTTCTTTAGGATCCTAAGAATATCATTAGATTTATGAAAGAGTGAGAGATCTTCATTGATTCGTTTCCATATTCTGATATAAATCATTGTGGATACTATACAATAGTTCCCATGTGAAGGAGCATTCTTGTGTATCATTTTGGCATTACCATGTATGTTGATTGTGAAGTTACATTATAATTCTCTAATAACTTACAAGAGTGCTATTGAACCTTTTTGGCTATATGCACTATTTGTTATGGCATAAGGTGTGGATTAGACTATGCTATAGATTTGAGTGAATACTCATACACTGGATGATTCTGAGCATAGTAGATATAATTTATTGCCAAGGAGGAAAATCAATGACTTATTTCGCTATCCTACCATCGAACTCTACACATTCCAAAACTTTTGTCATGAGATCATGAGGATCACAACATGATCTTTGGAATAGTGAGAGTAAACTCTAGATACTATGAACTTGTCAAGACCCATTTTGTAAGTTAAATAAATTTAATTCTTGGAAATGGCTAGAAACACTTTACTAAATAATGCGATAGACCTCAATAAGACCTATCCAACCATATATAACATGTGTGTTTCACACCTAAATAAAGGCCGAAACTCAAACCTAATTTTTAGATTTAGCGTGAAAAGAATTTTTTAGGTGAAAAGAAGCCTTTGCTTTATTAGAAAATGACTTTTTCCTTTATTTTTACCTTACTTACCAAGGTAAACATAACCTATATACAGAGCAAGTGTAGAGCACTCTAATCATCAACCAAGCATGAAGCAAAAACCATTGGTGGATACACAAGTGTCATAGCAACCAACCCAGTCAGAGTAAAAAAAAGCATGTAAATCTGGTGGTACTGATCCCCCCATGGGGTAAAACAATCGAAGTAGCCGGTTACCACTCAAGTAGAAAAAGATGTGCTTAACCGCCTACCAATGCTTGACACCTGGGTGGTGCATAAACCTACTCATCTGTGAGAAAACAAACTAAATATCTGGCCAAGTAATGCATAATTAAATCAAGCATCCAATAGCCTGCTGATAGAGATCAACATCAAATGCATCTCAAGCATCATGAATACTCAACCATATACATGACTCCATAGGAGTGGTAATAGGTTTACAATCTTCGAGGCCAAAACATTGCAATAATGTGTCAATATATTTTGTCTCATATTCTAATTGCATAGTAGTCATCCATTTTTCTGAATTTACGAAACAGGCTCATTCTCATTACAAAGACTAGAGGCAGACATAGCATAACAATCTGATGCAAAAGAAGCACTATGAGAGCTTGAACAACTACAATATGATAGAGGTGCATCTAAGATTCTATCTCGCAAAGTCTACACCAGCCATTTAGGCATAGTCTTTGCCTCCTCTATATCAATTTTCTCATCAATAAGTGCATCATGTAAATTTTCATCAGAAATGGAATGATATGCATCATCACATGAAACCTATAAAGGTTGAGAAATTGCCTCATTTGGACCAGCACTAGACTGTGCCCCTGTAAAAAGAGGTGGCAAAATATCATACATATCTATGGAGCTAACTGATATCTCCTTAGTACATGAAAGTAATGGCTGAATAACATCTTCCACATAAAGCAACATCAGGGCTAACCAAAATGCATTTAGTATGTAGATGATACAGGTGATATCCTTTGCTTTCAAAACTATACCCAACAAAAATACATTTCACTACTTTATCATCCAATTTCTTGCATTGTTGGTCATGTGCTAATGCATAGACTAGACAACCAAACACATGTAGATGAGCAATAGATGGATCATGACCATGCCAATACTCATATGGAGTGATAAACTATAGTACTTTAGTGGGACATCTATTAAGTACATATATTGCACACATAACAATCTCAAGCTAGAAACTATGTGGTAAAGCCTTACTCTTGACCATACATCTCGCCATCTCCATGAGTGACATGTTCTTCCTTTCAACAACCCCATTCTATTGAGGTGTATACAGAATTGTACATTGATGTTTTATCCCACGTTAAGCCAAAAATGCATTAAAATCAGAAGATATATATCCCCCCCACTCGATCAGAACAGAGGGTGCCTATTTTACATGCTAACAGATTTTCAGCAAAAACCAAAAACTGTTTGAAGCACAACCACACTTCAGACATTGTTTTTAGAGGATATACCCATGCATGCCTGGAAAAATCATCAATAAAAGTCACAAAGTAAAGGTAGTTCCCAAAGGAGGGTGTCTAACTAGGACCAGAGTAGCTCGATTTGAGCCATCTTTTGGGAATAAGGAACACTGCATTTTGCCCAAAATACAGCCTTCACAAACATGTTTATCAGGTGCCTCAAGTTTGGGCAAAGAGGACACCATTTCAAATTTCTGTAGGCATAGCAAACTCACAAAATTCAAATGATCAAAGCTGCCAAAGCTTTTCATGTGACATAGCTTGAGAATCATGTATTGCACATGCTGACTCATACAGCCTTCACAAACATGTTTATCAGGTGCCTCAAGTTTGGGCAAAGAGGACACCATTTCAAATTTCTGTAGGCATAGCAAACTCACAAAATTCAAATGATCAAAGCGTGCATGCCAAAGCTTTTCATGTGACATAGCTTGAGAATCATGTATTGCACATGCTGACTCATTCACAAATTTTTCATAATCTATGAGCTTATACAACCCACGACATAAAATGCTAGAAGAAATAATGGCATTGCCATTTGATAGATCATGAATTGTACATCTGTCATCAACAAATTTCACAACCACCTATCTTGTCTAATGTTGAAACTGATAACATATTTTTCTTGATCCTTGGCACAAATAAAGCATTTAACAATGTAGAAGAACTGCTATTAGTAGTAGTCAAAATGATCTTGCCAACTCCCATGATAGGATAAGAGGAGTTTTTGGTGCATGTGATATTATTCCCTGTAGGGCTAGGCTAAAGTGAAGTGAAGAAACTACGCTACAAGGTAATATATTTGGTTGCCCCACTATCAAAGTACCAAACATATGAATCTATTGCAGACATAAACTATTCATGAGAAGCTGGGTCATAACTACAAACTATAATAAATGCCCATTCTTCATTCTGCATAAGATTAGTAGAATCTATTTTGGGTGTAGAGGCTTTTGCAACAAACATTCGAACCTCTTTTGTCTTTGCCTCTTTTGCAACCAGTTTTGGACAAATCTTTATGACATGATCATTTCATTTACAATATTTGCAAAAGAAATTTTGCTTTTTTGTATTCCTCTCATCTCTGTCATCCTTCTTTGATTGTGAATAATTAGCAGATTTTTGCTTACTAATAGATGAGCTCCATTTACCTTTGCCATTCTAACTATCCAGGAAAGCTTGATCTGCAACATGCATAATGGACTTGTTATGCCTAGACTGATCTTTTTGCAATAGAACAAGGGCTAACTCCTCAAATGTTAAGGCATGTGGATTGCCTTTCATCATCAATTCAAGAGTAGAAGCAAAACTCTGATATGAATTTCAAAAACCATTCAGAATAGTCTGCACAAGTGAACTGTTAGGCAAGACTCCATCAACAGAAATCAACCACTCCTTCAAATCCTTGATCTTTGTTAAAAAACTATCCATGGAATCTCTTTCAAGCATGTGCTCACTCTCCAATTGTTTTTGGAGGTAAGCAACACGAGCCTCATTCACTACAACATATCGGGCGTATACCGAGGCTTCTACCGAGGAAAATGAACGCGCGCAATTTTGCCCCGACGTCGGTGTAAGGGTCGGTGTAGGCGTCAGAACAAAAGCGCCGCTATAAGCATCGGTATAAGCATCGGTATAAGTATCGATATAAGTGCTGGTATAAGTGTTGGTATGCCCTTGGGTAAGTTAGTCGGTATAAGCATTGGTATGTGCCTGGGGATACCAACGCTTATACCGTTGCCTATACCGACAAACATATCTGCAAATTTTTTTTGGGCACAGTATGTTGCCTCTTGCTACAGCAACATTCCCATGTTGTTGTGTAGCAAAAGACAATACACTCTGCCCAAGAAAAACCCGAGTACATGTGACATGTATGACAAGCAACAAAAACATGATTTGATAGCGCAAAACATACTGTCAAATAGAAAAGACATAAGAGAAATCAATCATGAACCATGTACAAAGAAATGAGACACATTGACATGATATTTATAAACGATAACCAGAACACATGTATATGTGTGTATGCCTATGTATATACATGTGTATGTGTATATGTATTATGTGCGTATATTTGTATGTGTAAATATTTTTATGCATTTTTAAAAACCCTAAAACCCTAATCCTAATCACCTAGACCTAAAACATGTGTATGTGTGTATTTTTGTGTATATATATGTGTATGTGTGTGTATGCATATGTGTATCTATAAAACCCTAAAACCCTAATCCCGAAGACCTAGACCTAAAACATGTATATGTGTATGCATGTGTGTATATATGTAAAAGCCAAAAACCCTAATCTTAAAACCTTAACCCTAAAACATGCATATGTGTGTATGTATATGTCACATGTGTGTATGTGTATGCATGTGTCTATATATATGTGTGTGTGTGTATGTATGTATGTATGTGTGAATGTGTGTATGTGTGTATGTGTGTATGTGTGTATGCATGTGTATATATATGTGTATGTGTATTTGTATTATGTGTTTATATGTGTACATGAGTATATGTGTGTATGCATGTCTGTCTCTCTCTCTCTCTCTCTCTTTCTCTCTCTCTCTCTCTCTCTCTCTCTCTCTATATATATATATATATATATATATATATATATATATATATATATATATATATATATATATAAGAACAAAACAAAAGAAAAGAGATATTAAAAAAGAGAAGACATAGAGAAAGAGAGACAGTGAAAGAGTACACACATCACTTACCAAGATGTGAGAGAGAGAGATGTGTGTGTAGAGAGAGAGAGAGAGAGAGAGAGAGAGAGAGAGAGAGAGAGAGAGAGAGAGAGAGAGAGAGAGAGAGAGAGAGAGAGAGAGAGAGAGAGAGAGAGAGAGAGAGAGAGAGAGAGAGAGAGAGAGAAAGAGATGTGTGTGGAGGGGGAGAGAGAGGGAAGCGATGTGTGTATGCATGTGCATATGTGTGCATGTGTGTATGTATTATGTGTGTATATGTGTAAAAGTCAAAAACCATAATCCTAACATCCTAACCCTAAAACATGTATATGTGTGTATGTGTGTATGTATATGTGGTGTGTGTGTATGTGTATGTGTATATGTATTATGTGTTTATATGTGTATATGTGTGTATGTGTGTATGCATGTGTGTATATATGTAAAAACCAAAAACCCTAATCCTAAAACCCTAACCCTAAAACATGCATATGTGTGTATGTGTATGTATGTATGCATGTGTATATGTGTGCATGTGTGTATGTATTATTTGCATATATGTGTAAACATAAAAACCCTAATCCTAAAACCCTAACCCTAAAACATGTATATGTGCGTGTGTATGTATGCATATGCATATGTGTATGTAATATGTATGCATGTGTGTGTATGTATCTCTATGTCTCTGAGTCAAAATTGGACAAAAGAGTAGTCAAATCTATTATTTTTGGGTGTTTTGAACACATTGGATAGTCAAATTTGCATAATTTTCACCATTTGCAAGTTATATACTCCAGATCAAGAATGTACTTGATGAAAGTCAGTGGAAGTAGAAGCAAGAAGGGGGAGTGTACTCAACCTCTCTTGCCTTGAAGATTGTGTAGATTCAAGGAAGAGTGGAACAAGAACCATCTAATTAATACACGATGAATAGAATCATATCTAATTAGTTCATTCTTGTATGTGGCACCATTATATGGGGGATATACAAAGGTCATTGTGAAGATATACTTGTGTAGAGAAGTGAAGTATTGGAGTGCTTGGACTGATGGCGAGTTTCATGTAGAAGTGAATGAATGGAATTGCAAGGCCTAGGTAGTGGAGGCTTGGGTGGAGCTTGATCACTCAACCTTTCAAGTGAACTAGTGGAGCTTGTGGAACAAAATGCTTGTATTCTTGCTTCTCTACCCGATGGTGAATTTTTTTTCTCCTCTCATCTTATTTTTGCAAGGCCTAGGTAGTGGAGGCTTGGGTGGAGCTTGATCGTATTTCCCTTTTTGACTGCCTCTTCTCTGGTTACTCATTTGTTGCTACAAGTTTTCCCTTTAGTAGTTTTATGTGATCGCTCAATTCGCCTTTTCAATGTCCTTGTGAGACTTGAATGCTTTAGTATTGTACACTCCTATTGAGGAAGCCAATTGAGATTCCATTGCAATCATTTGGGTTCTATTATTTGCATTTCCACTTTCTCACAATCTACCTCCACTCTCCACTATGTGGAAGTGTTTCCTACACAAACATAAAGAACCCCACCTCCCATCACTGACTTGAATAGTTACCTTGTCCAAAGTCTACTTGGGCCAAATAAGAGGATTTTGTTTCTTGCTCAAGGTCAATCTCAGATGGTCCTTAGGCTAATTTCAAAAGACACAAATGCGTCTCTCCACATGTCTTAGTTTTGGCAATGGCTTGACATCTTCTTCACTTATTTTGGCTCCAAAATCAATCATTATATGATAGGTTTCAAGTCTATTCTCTAGCCCCCACCATAACTTCTTAGGAAGCAATTGCATTTTGTGTTCAATGATGTGAAACAATAAATTCTATGTATGTTAACTATGAATTTATTTTGAAATTCTCTTATACTTTACAAGAGTGGTATTGAGCCTTTTTGTTAAGTGCATTATTTGTTATAGTCTAAGGTGTGAATTAGACATTTATGCTATAGCATTGAGTGAATACTCATACATTGGATGATTCTGAGCATATTAGATATAATTTGTTACCAAGAAGCAAAATCAATGACTTATTGGCCACCCTACACCTAGACCCACACACTCCAAACTTCTTTCATGAGATCATGAGGATCACAACATGATCTTTGGAATAGTGAGATGTAAAATCTAGATCCTACGGACTTGTCAAGCCCATTGTCATGCTTGGGACAACATGACTAAAGAATGCATTATCAACTCCAATTAGGGGGGTGATCAACAAGGACTCCATACAAGAACTATATGAGTTTTCTAGGAACAAGATAAGGCCCTTTTTTGTTTGGGCTAATAGGATAGGTTAGAAGAAGAACACTCTGAAGAAAAGGATTTCAAGTTTGAGAAGACACTTGAAGTTAGGATAAGAAAGATTGGATAATGTACAAGATAAAGAATTTGCATCGATACTAGACTACCAAGATCAGACTCTTGCAAAGAGAATCTTGCAAAGAGAATGATTGCCACTTGATAGAGAAAACCTAGACTTCTAGAAAATACCCAAGCAATTAAAAAACAAGCTTAAATGTGAGAGGGGGCCCATGAGTCTCCTAGAACTTATGGAACACAGGAAGAATATATTTTTTAAAAACTTAAACAAAAGATGGAGGAGATTTTTTGGTGTGGGAGATGATAGTGAGTAATTGGGACAAGTATTGGTAAACCTTGAACGCAATGGGACAGAGTGCCTGAGTTTAAGTCCCAATCAATGGACATGTTCAGCCTCTGAACGTATCCAAATATATAGGTGCCTCTACCTTATGAGGTGGGTGTGTGTCTTTCATTCATTGTATTCCCCAAAAAAAAAAAGAGGGAAAAAGGAAAAAAGAGAGACAGGTAATTACGAAGAAGAAGCGGGCTGCGATCATGTACGAAAGCTCTTCAACGGGGACTAATTATGAGATGATGGTTCGCGAAAAAGCTGAACTGTGGCAAGCGGTTTTAAAATGCTTGGCTGCTAAAAACCACTCATATCTCTGTAGATAGTGATGTTATTCCATCCGTAAAGAGCTTGGCATTAGCACTTGTTGCGTTCAACATGAAGCATATTCATTCATGGAAACGAGCTATACTAGGAGAACTAACAGAATGCTTTATAAAATATTGGAATGTGATTACAGGAAATACAGTTTGAAATGTTTGGCTACGGAGAACCACCTTTACCTTCAGGAATTGTGGCGGTTTTCCATCCGTGAGCAGCATGGTATTGGAAACCATAGTTTTGAACAAGAATTAGCAGCTTTCATGGAAACAAGATCTGACAGAAGAACTTATTGGATTCTTCCGAGAATTACGAAACATCACAAAAGGATAGGCGCTATGAAAATTTTGGCTTGTGAAAGGCAGTTATTGGCTATCTGCATTCTCTACAGAGCATGGTATTGGAACATATAGTTTCATCAAGGATCATCTCCCTTCATGGAAACACGTTATGTTAGGAAAGTTAACGGGATGCTTCAGAAAATTATTTTGGAATCTGACGAGAGGGGAGGCTCCCATGGAATGTAAAACTGGCTACTGAGAAGCACTTCTACCTATGGAATTAGTGGTAGTGTTTCATCCATGAAAACCAAGGTAGCTACACCTTGAGTCTGTAGGAGGAAGTACTAAGTTCAAATCTTGGCTGGACATATCTCTGAGTTCCTCAAAGATGGTTGCCTCTACCTTATGAGGTTGGGTGTGTGAGTGCGTTTCCAATTCATTGTACTCTCGAAAAAAAAAAAAAAAAAAAAAAAACCAGGGTAGCGGAAGAAAGAACTGTAAAATGATCCAATTTCAAGCACAATCAAGAATATTCAAAAGCAGATTTTGTGCAGAAACTGCACTGCCTCGCATTTACAAGAAGAGGGCTATAAGAGACTTTGTCACTCAAGAAACTTAGCTTGAACCTTGCATCATATTTCTGCACTCTACATTAAAATTTGTGCAAAATAAAAAGAAAGAACATGTTCTCGAATTCCATAAAGCAAGAACATTATCTTTATCTAGAGGTTTTGGTAAGTGGGCCCCAAAACATCATCATGATAATCACCAGTGACCAGCAAGAGAAATGGAGCTTGCTCGAGATGAGCCGATTAAAGTCATAAATCTGTGTGGAAACCAATGATAGAGAGCAAGGAGGATGCTATAATGCATATACCATTTTAAAGTATTTTGTTTTCTCTAGTGAAAACTGGATGCCATTAACTTGTGGCTTTTCAGGCAGCGAATGGAAGGACTCAGTCAACCTGCTGCAGAGGCCATGAGTTGATGCCCATTCAGGCTCATCTTGAAGTGACTCTATCACAAAGTCCTGTAATTCCCCGGTTTGTAACCTGCTGATTATTGTTCACAAGTCAAATGTGTAGATGACCGTTATCTGGTACATACTCTAAGTAAAACATAGCAATATTTCAGTCAAAGTGAAGGTGATGTAGCATGGCTTCCATCGCCCTGCTGTGCACTGGAAACCCTGCTTGCCTGTTCTTGATGCTTGGGCCTAGGATGGATATGAGCCCTGCCAAAGGGGGCTTCATGTAAGCACGATAAGCTGCTTCATTGTATGGTTGCAACATGAACTTTGCATAATATGGCATGAATAGGGCACAATTCCTATCCTTTGTGGGTGTCTCTATGTGATTGCTTGAGAGTTCATCTTTCTTGTTAAAGCCGGAAACAATGTCTGACCATCTTCTACTGTGCCCATCCTCCCGGCATGGTCTTTGTGATTTGATGTCAGAACGGAAACTGCGGAACTCAGGAACATTCTCTTTTCTGAAGGAGAGGGTTGATGCAAAGGACAGGGAGCGAGCTGGACATTTATCTGAGAGCAGGGAAGGTCCACTACAGGGATGGACTGATGAAAACAAGCTGGATGATGGATGAGATGATTGGTATGTATTTGAAGATGATGATGCTGATGCTGATGATGATGATAATGCTGATGCTGATGCTGATGATGATGATGACGACGACGATGACGACGAAGAGGATGATGAGAAGGGTTGCAATGAAGCGGACGATTCTGATGATGATGATCCTGAAACACTGGATGATGAAATGGATGTTGATAATGATGAACTTTCTAGTGAAAATGATGATGACGCTGACGATAGCAAGTATGCTAACGAAGTTACCTTCACATTTGATGACTTACACGGTGTCAGCAATACCTGTGGTTTTGAGGCATTTAGTGCCGTTAGAGCATGAGCAGCAGCTGAGGGTGTTGAGATTGAATTGGGATGTGATATGCCACAATTTCTTGTGTCTTCTCCTCCGCGTTCGTGCTCCACATCAATCTGCCGGTCGTCTGATCCGCAGAAACTTTTATTGGAGTAACTCCTCATGAATCTTATTGGATTTCCTACTGACAAAACGCTTGATGGGTTCGCCACACCCGGAGCTGCAGCTGCTACATTGCAGTCCTTTGTAAAGACAAACCTGAGCTTTTCCCTCATCTTCAGATCAAGGAGTTTACCCATCCCCTATAAGACAAAAATTGTGCATCGCATCAATGACCGTCGAACAGATTCTATACATCGCAAAATTCAGACATAATTCACAATGTTCAATTAACGATGGTGTTGCTGATAATAGGATGGATAAGAGTCGACCTTCCAGAGTAAATAAAATACTGCAGGAGCATCAACTACGAAGCTTCTAGCTACTCTCTCTGGATAGTGCTCTCCAATCATCTTCAGAAGCTGGATTACAGCAGAGAGACCAGGAGACCCTTTCTTAAGGGAACCTGCAATGATAAAGAAAACAATTAAAAATGATTCTTAGTTAATGATACGTTATAAGTGCCTATAAATGCTTATAAACAGCGTAGAGAGAAATCAACTGCTTTGATGGGGCTTTGTTTACCAGCATCAAGGATCAGAACGCATTGCTCCACCTCTGAGGGCATACATCCGATTGCAACCTCCATGCAGAAGGCCACATACTTGAAGAAACTAAGCGAAGGTAAATCTCTCTCTCTCTCTCTCTCTCTCTCTCTCTCTCTCTCTCTCTCTCTCTCTTCCATCCCCCTTCCTCCCCTTCCCCCTCCTCCCCCCGCTCTTTCTCTCTCTCCCTCTCTCTCTCTCTCTCTCTCTCTGGCTCTGTATGGACGGTGCGTGCAGATCTGTGCCCCGTTAATTAACCAGGATAGACCCGCTCACTACTGATGAAAAGGCATAATCCATCTTGTCAACGTACATGTGAGTAGGATCATTTTATTTGGCCAGGGACTTGGAAAAGATGGCAAAGAAAGAATGCCAGGCATATACATGCAAGAAAGAACCCAAAGGACTGATTAGGAATATCACTCTGGGAGGGGAAGACTCATATACAGGCTAGACCGAAGCCAAGTAAACTTGAATGAAGAGAGTCACAACAGATAAGTTCACCTGCGTGCGTAGGTTTATTTGTTTCAATGCATGAATTCACGGATGGGTTTTGCCTTCTTGAAAGATAAATTTTTTATTACTGTTATAACCTACAAAAGTAAACTCCATGTCCGGGCAACAGCAACAGGACTTACTGTTTGTGAGATTGGTTGGAAAGGCTATCTGGTTTCAATTTCACAATCTGCAAAATGTACGATTAAGACTACATAAGAGACACCAATCAATAATCGCTCGTGTACCCCGTGTGTGTGTGTGTGTGTGTGTGTGAGAGAGAGAGAGAGAGAGAGAGAGAGAGAGAGAGAGAGAGAGAGAGAGAGAGAGAGAGAGAGAGAGAGAGAGAGAGAGAGAGAGAGAGAGAGAGAGAGAGAGAGATGTCTACTGCAGGAAATATGGTGCACTAAACAGTCATTAACATTGAGAAAGGAGTTCGATAGAGGACAAACCACAACAGGCCTTCCAAGCTCATCATGTCCAGCAACGTACGCATCGCCCGTTGACAACTCCGCAGAAAACTCATCAGCTGTCAAGTAATCTGATCAACGGAAGTATGATTTCTTAAAATGAGAATTATCTAACAAGCTCGCTGTGTTGAAAATTGCAAAGGTTAACTTGGTAAGATAGACAATCAAAATGTTATACAGAGTCTCGCAATTGGCTCACACAAATCAATTCATAAGTCTTACGTTACTACAATTCTCCCTTCGGCCACAAATGTTTCAATCTAGTGTCTCAAATCTCGTGTCCAATCTGTGCTACTCCGCTTAGGGCAAAATAATTTTTTCTGTAGCATGGCAGATTTCGATTGCAGAAGCAGGGTGTCTAACGACTACTAAAGAATCTCTCTCTCTCTCTCTGCCCGCGCTATCTCACACGCTGGAGAGATGTACCGCTTCTCAATTGTTTCATATAGCTGCAGAGCAACGCTCGGTAAAGTTTGATCTTGTTCTTTCCCAGGACTGTCGGCACAGCGAGGTTGTACGCCTCGACACGGAAGAACTGATGGGCACCATAGCGATCTCACCCACTTAATGTCGTTCTCTCTACTTGAAATATTCGAAAGGTCCCATTGAATCTTGTTCCGTCGTCCAGAAGAAAAGTTACGTTTTGGTCTCTTTCTTAAAGGTGAATAAAAAATTGTAAAAGCTAACGATTTATGCCCCTGCACCTTTATTACGTCGTCACACTTCTAAGATTTATGGGTGCATGTTGTTGAAAGTGTGCGTAAACATTGATGGTTCTCTCTCTTTCTCTCTCTCTCCCTCGGGCGCGCGCGCGCTACATTCACAAAATGATGAAGAGTGCTTCATGCCTATAAACAAGATATGAATCATGATACAGAAGATAACACCTAAGAGTATTGATCTAAAGATGTAGTAAGAAGGGGAATGATGTTTTGCAGCAATGAGGGTAGTAGGCGGGGAATTGTAGAAGCTGTCTTTGCTTTTGCGAGGACGTAAGAAATGTTCAACGTAAAACTGGTCCGACCGCAGCAAGATCCTAATGCTAATATTTGGGGGAAATTACGTATTTTAACTGTATGAAATGTGATGTCTGCGTCGACACTGATCTCTCTCTCTCTCTCTGTTTCTCTCTCTGTCTGTCTCTCTCTCTCGTAGATGTGTAGTAAAGAGGAATACCAATATCAAGATTGGCTCTCCATGCTAGCGTTGCTTTGAGTTGCTTTGCCGCTTTCTTCACTTGGTTGCCCTTTGCCTTCAATAGCCTTGTGATGCAAGCGTCATTGCAATACTCTGCCTGCGAGACACCGAGTAAGAACATACGATTGAATAAATTGTGTTAAGCTTCTGAAACAAGCTCTTATCACTAGCAATATCCTTTCTTGTAAATTAAATAGTCCATGGAAGCAGTGAATTATCCCTGAATGACAGAGATTATGTATCTTCACAATTTCAACTGAGAAGAATGCGAGTGACGATCATAATCAGACCATAGACGAAGAGATGAGGTTTAGTTCACGATGAATCTGGGTTAAGTTGTTCTTACCTCCTTTATATTGAGGGGCTGAGAGCCTCTGGAGGTGACGAGATACAGAACGGCTTTAGTCCTTTCGTTCAGGCAACGCTCTGTGTCGACGCTCGCGATGGAGGGCTGCCGTGTCTTACTCAGCAGCAGTCGCAGGGGCATTACCATGTTCCTAGAAGGAATGCTTCATGCAAATTGAGGTTCTCTCCTTCTTCTCTCTCTCTGTGTCTCTCTCTCCTGCGTGTCTAAAATGCCGAAGTTTTGTAATCGTGAAAGTCAAGAAAAGATCCCGTGCATAGGTCTTTATAGGAGCCGCCGTCCTCCAAGCTTCATTTACTATGTCTTTACAACCTTCAGGATTGTATGTCGATTTCTCGTTCTCGCTCACACAGACCCAATGTTCTCCTCGCTCGTGTCTCGCTGAATATAGATAGATATCTGTAGTACACACGTGCGACAACCAAGTAAAATTACTCCTTTCGACAAGGAGCAATGGTTGATAGAGCGACAAAGCAGTTCTTTGATGAATCTCTCTTTGTTTCTCTCCCTCACAGATATAGACAGATCAATGATCACGCACATTCCATTCCATACATGTGTGCGTGTTTGGGACTCGGAAGGGCGCGCGGATCCATGCATATGTTGGATTGTGCGTGCCTTTCTGTCTGTGCGTGTCTCTCGGGAGCAGAATTCAAACTTCCAGGTTACGAGCTGCAAAAAGCCGAGGCGCACTCACATAATCTCAGCATCGACGCTGAAGGTAGAGGACAAAGGACCGAGACTCTAGAGTATGCTGCTTCAAAAGGGCATCCCTGCGGAACGCGGGGCGGGGGCAAGGGTCTCCGCATGTGGTTTTGTGTGTTTGATGAGCCATCTTTTGGCCGTAACATACTATCAGATCGGTGAGATTTGATGGAGTTATGCAAACCCTCGACGAAAAGATTAAGAAGATTTCCTGGCTTTGTCCTTTGATGCATGTTCTCACCGTGTTTTCCACCCTTTCCAACTGTACATCGCAACGAAGTTAGTGGGCTTTGCACATTAAGCAACTACACGCAAAGTCTGCACATCAATGCTTTACAAAGCTAATCTGAACTCGATTCCGGAGCTTAATCGGCATTGAAAACCAAAAGAACAGCGCCAACAAATCTAATGAACAGAAACCGTTTCTAAGATTTTGGTTACGCATCGCGTTGCTTACAAAATCCGTAACTATGAGCTTGAGTGATCACGTGAGTATCGTAGATGGTTTGCACTATTACATGAAAAATTGAGTTACTTGCAGTGCAGATTGGTAGAGAAAATTACTTACAGATTTTGCATTTCACTGGTTAATTAATGCTTTTCGATCAAGTACGAACGCAATTCAAAAATTTAATACGAAGAAAAGGTGCACCATTTTGATTGCTCCTTTTGAAATTGCATCCAAACTTGTTATTATGACAATTGACATTGAAAACAAAATCTTACCATTGCATCATACAACGGTGATGGCCACTAATCTCCATTGTATCATGTTTAATAGCGGTAGATATCCTATTTTTTATGCAACTTTTTCAATGTATCCTTTTCCCAGATTTCTCATTTTAATTTAGTTACGGTTGACTTAGTTTATTAGATCATTCTCAATACACGAAATTGAGAATTTCAATCGATACTGCTGCAATGACCTCTGCGTGTCCATTGATGTGAAATCAAAACAGATTCCCAGAACGAATCACATGAGGCACACACTAGTGATGATCATTATATGATATACAGCGAAACAGTCAACAACGGAAACACGAAAGTTCAAACTCAGATATATTTACACACAATCGAAAGTCGCACACGTTCCGATAGAAAAAGTTGAAGAACAGAAATCAGGTGTTGCCGCGCTCCTAAAAAACGACTACAGGAAACCATCGCTAAAGCAATCCAATGTAAACGTGCCCATTCTAAGCTAAGTGCATGGTGTAGGGATACGCAGGAGTCAGACAACATACGAATAAAGGAGGCGCTGGAAGCCTTTATGCATATTTTCTGCCATCTCCTTTCAGTGGTGAAAAGCTGATTTTTGTCTATTGGCATCTTGCTGGTCTGTCAGGTAAAGCAACTACCAGAATCTTCATGTATTTTGCTGCTTTCGCTCCGATTTCTTATTTCTATAACATTATCTTTATTCTTTTCTGAATCGATGCACATTAAAAACTTCCAACAGAAATTTAATATTTAGTAGTAGTAATCATAATAAACGAAAGAACAACAACAAAAATGATCATTATTATGATTCTGGTAATAGTAAAATAACAACAACAACAAAACTAATTATTATTATGATTCTGCTAATGATACAACAACAAAAAAAATGATGATGATAATGATAATGATAATGATATAATGATGGTAACAGTAAAATAACAATCGTCATTCTAATCATCATCCAGTAAAGAATATACAAATGAAATCGATCTTTAATAGCCGTGCCGTGAGTTTGATTATAGCTTGATAATGTTTATCATTATCCTCAATCATTATAGATTCTGCGCGTGATACCTACATTTCCGCCATAGCCCGATTTAAAATTTCCATTGACTTCTTGTGTCGCCTGAAGTATATCCATCATCGAGTATGAAAGGTCAACATTGTACTTCATGATGAGAATCCCATCACCATGTGGAGGAACGCGGAGAATTCCCAACGGCATTATGCTCCATGCGCTGCTCATGCAAAAGTTGCTTCCAATTTCAATGCAATCCCTCTCTTTTCATTTTGAATTCTCGGGCAGATGAAGACTGTTGGTCAGCCCATCATGCACATTTCTCCACAAGCTCACGCAGGTTCGACAAAAAGTGGAGTTGCGGCCTTTAAAATCATTCGTTTTAGTTTCATGCTGCATGGAGAAACGCGTTGAGATCGAATTCATGCGAGCCCATGGCTATGGCACTTACAAGTACAGTATTGATTATTTTCTGCAACTTCTGTCACCGCATACCAGCAGAAGTAAATCGGCTATAACACAAATTTAAACTTGCTACGTGAGATTGTTACAGCATTCAACAGGAAGAGAAGAATCCGATAATAGACACAACAATGTTTTGGAACCTCCAAACGGCTAAGCGGCTATGGAACAAGGGGTTCAAACAGTGGAAACAGCTCTGGAAACAAGAGACCGGTCAGTGGATCAGGTTTGAAGACTTAGTCCCGAGACATAGAATTTCCCTCGAAGAATGGACTCTTCTTCAAAACAGGTGTTTAGCGTGGGACCACTCAACTACCCACCTTCTCTGCGGACAGGATCTTCCTTGCCTAGAGGGCCTCAAATGGAGCAATGGTAAGAAACTATCCAGAATTAGAAAACCTAGATGGTCATCACACTCTTGACAAGGTGTGGTGCCTTTCTTGGACCAAACTTCGATGGGAACTTAAGTTCATGTCTATTTGGCACCCCCTTATTGAGATCAAGAAGTCCGTTCTCATGTGGCAAATCTTGCATAAGGGTATCTGGTACAATGCAAGGGCCAACAAAATTTGTGGTGTGCCTCCATGGTGCAAGCGGTGCCATCGATGCATCGAAGACCTTGTTCATCTCTTCTTCGATTGCCCCAAGTCCCGTGTTATCTGGAATCACGTGACACGGATTTTGCATCTCTCGAACCAAATCAATTGGCAACAAGCATTGTTGGGTGAGGCGGTTGGCTGCTCATCAAGGCTGTGGAATGCCATCAGAGGCGAGACTCTTTGGAAGATTTGGAGGGAGCGATGTGCTATCAACTTTGGCCAAACCCAAAGGAATGGTCGATTGAGAAATCCTTGTTTCTTCTAGGTCAAAGAATCTCCCGAGATAAGAGATCTCCACCATTTAGGCACCACTATATTTATCTCCTCGTAAATAACAAGCTGAAACCCAAATGGGCCCTGCATGAGGGAGATGATAGTTTTGTATGGCTCATTTGTAATGCCCTCTAGCTTACCGAACGTGTTCCCTGCTTTGTGAGATTTGGGGAGTCCCATGGGCACTAGTCCCATTCACGTGTAACTTTTCTTCTTTATTTTAATTAAAGTCTAGGAGAATAGGCCAAGGCCGAACTTCCTTTTATAAAAATAGACACAACAATTGCTCGAAGATGAACGTTGTATTAATTTTGTTTGAGATACAATTACAGGATTACTAGAGAGTGAGTCCGCTGTTGGAGAATTCCTCTCCTATTCGCAGTGGAAAGTGTAGAAGACCTTCTCAGGATCAAGACTTTTGCCAACAGCTGAACCTTCAAATGAAAAATCGTACCAATTGAAAAATGCAATGAACTTGAAGCTTTGGTCACTCAAACTAGACACCTAGAACTTTCAAATGAGCTATCAAACACTCAATTTGGAGTAGATTTGGGTTGGAAACTCTTTGCCTCAAAACAGGCTACCTGTTCACTAAGTTAGGCTAGAAACTGGACTTCATTAAAAACTGAATAACTCACAGACCATAAAGAATTTGATAAAACTGTTTCACACAGAAAAAGTACTCAAGATAAGATTTCCAATGAATCTTTAAAGTCTAAAATTGGATACATATATTGAGAGATATGAATCTCACAAGTAGACTACCCAAAAATGGATATGTGATTGGACATACTCTATGAGAGTGAGCTGAACGAAATGACTCAAACCAAATGAACTAACTACAAGGGGACTTCGAGCCTTCTTCCTCTGTTCTTGAGTGTCCTCCCTTGCCTCGTTTATATCCAAGTGACCAAAAAACTCTTATGATGAGTTTGAGAGCTCTTGTCCATAACTTCTCCACTACTTTGGACAACCACTCCTCTTACAGTTCAGTTTTTGGATTTGATTCTCTTTTGATTGATTTTCTTTTGGCCTCCACTACTTGCTGAAATAAATGCTTCCATTTTTCATTTTGCAAAAATGAAAAATATATACGACTTTACTTCTTTATTTTTAACACTCCCCCTGAAGCTCACATGTGAGCTTGCACCTTAAGCCATATCCTGCAAGTTGATGTCATCCTTGAACCTCTTTAGCTTAGAAGCATCTAAGGACTTTGTAAACATGTCAGAAATCTGGTCATTAGTTCCAATGAACTTTATATCCACATCCTTGCTCAAAACTTTTTCTTGAACATAATGATAATGCACTTCTATGTGCTTGCTTCGTGCATGAAAAATTGGATTGTTTGTCAAGTGAATGCTTGACATGTTGTCACTATAAATTGGAATGGTCTCCACCTGCACATCAAGATCAGCTAAGAGCTTCTTAATCCACATAGCTTCACAAGTTGCAAAGGTTAATCCTCTATATTCAGCTTCTGTCGATGATAGTGCAACAGTAGGTTGCTTCTTCGAGCTCCATGTGATAGGTTTGCTACCTATCATGAACACATAACCTGAAGTGGATCTTCTATCTTGCTTCGAACCAGCCCAATGAGCATCACTGAAGCCTTTTACCTGCAATTCTTCATCATATCTATAAAACAAGGCATGATTGACTGTGTGCTTCACATATCTTAACACTCGTTTGGCTGAATTTAAATGTTCACTTGTTGGAGCTTGCATAAATTGAGAAAGAACTCCAACAATATAACACAAATCTGGTCTTGTGATGGTAGCATAGATCAATGAACCTATAATACTCCTGTATGTAGTTACATCATGTAACTTCTCTCCATCATTTGAGCGTAGCTTCACAACACATACACACATAGACACATACACACATAATGATGCATACACACACATACACATGCATACACACACATATGCATACATACATAAATACACATACACACATAGACACATACACACACATAGATACATACATACACATAAACACATACACACTCATAGACACACACACATACACATAGACACACACACACGCACACATATACACACACAAACACACATAGACACTTACACGCATAATGATGCATACACACACATACACATGCATACACACATACAAACACATATACACACACACATACACACATACACACATACACACATACACACATACACACATATATGCATACATACACACATATATGCATACCCACACATAGAGAGACATACTCACACATACACATACATGCATATATATACATACATAATGCATATGCATATGCATACATACATACATACATACATACATGCATACACACACATACACATACATACACACACACATATACACACACATACACACATAGATACATATACACATAATGATGCATACACACACATACACATGCATACACACATACACACATATACACGCACATACATACACACACATGCATACATACACATACTTAATGCATACACACTTACATATGTACACGTATATATATTGATTTCTAACCATTTTATTTTATATGTTAGGTATTATGGATCCCAGTAGAGAGAGAAAGGTGAAACTCACTCTCATAAAAAGTCTTATGAGAGCAAGAGTTCCGTCTGATACTCTAGGGGCCATAATGCGTGATTACTCAAAGATGTCTGATGTGGAGCTGGATTATACGATCAAGATGCTTACCCAGCAATCAGACGAAGACTCTTCTGCGGCTCCACATGGAGGAAGAGAGCTAGCTGCTCATAGGTATGTTTTGTTTTCATAAACTTTTTTAATGATATTATAACACATATTTTTATTTATTTCTATCTATCTATTTTCAGGACACCTATACCACCTCCAGCACGTGATAGCAGAGCAGAGTTGCCTATGAGGACATGCATAGGCACCTTAGGACTAGAGTGCGACATAGAGCCAGAGGGGAACATTGTGTATATAGGGAATGGATTGGAGTTCGAGAAGAATGCGGCCACTATGCGACTCTTACCTGCGCTTTATCCACTTACCGTGGAAGTAAGTAAAAGTTTTACATATAAATTGAAATATATATCTTATGTTTTATTTACATTATGTTTTTTATGTTTGTAGTGAGCATGATGAGAGGGATAAAAAATATGTGCTTAGTTCACTTGAGACAGAGTTTGGGACAGGATGATCCCTTAAGTGGTGTTTAAAAGAGATGCGGACACTTATGGCTCATTGTCGCGACAATGCACGGTATGCACTGCTTTTATGTATATATATGTGGATATGAGTATGTGTGTTTATGAAGGTATGTATGTATATGAGAGAGAGAGAGAGAGAGAGAGAGAGAGAGAGAGAGAGAGAGAGAGAGAGAGAGAGAGAGAGAGAGAGAGAGAGAGAGAGAGAGAGAGAGAGAGAGAGAGAGAGAGAGAGAGACTAGAGGTATAAATACACGCATACACACACATGCATATATACACACAAAACACATGCATATGCACATATAGATACACATACATACACAACACATGCATACACATAAATAAATAAATAAATAAATAAATCCTATTTCAAAAATCCTAAATTGAAAACACTAATTTTGATATTAGGGTTTTGAAATCCCTAATTTAAAAACTCTAATTCAACTTTTTAGCCATATGTTTGAAGTATGTGTACACCTCCGACGTCCTACTAGAGAGATGTCTCTCCTCCCAACCTTATGCCTCTATATATAGCTACTCGAATCAACGAGGATCATAATATATGTAAAGATATATACACATCATGTAGATAGGATACATAAATATAAAATGGAGTAGATATATTATGCATCACACATACATGCCTAAATGCACACATAAATATATATATACATACTAACATATTTACATGTACACATTTACACATAGACATATATACATATATACATGTACACATCACATATACATGCCTACATGCACACATAAACATATATATACATGCATACATATTTACATGTACATATTTACACATAGACACATATACATATATACATGTACCCAATTATAACACTTGCATATATTACATGAATACATGAATATTTTACATAAATGCATATGCATATATACACATATGCATATTTAACACATGTATACATATATCACACACATGCAAACACATACATATACATGAAATACATATATATGCATACTAACACATGTATACATATAATACACATGAATACACACACATAGGCATACATACATGATAAAAATTTGCTCCTCGAAGATAAAGCTATATATAAAATAATTAGGCATACCCTCGAGCTTCATGTTCTAACTTAGAAGAACATGATTTCATCTCTCTAATAGGATTCATCGTTATTCACGTTAATAAAAAAAATCTATTATCTGATATCCATTCAGAAGCTTCAAGTTATTGATCGATAACTAGAGTACAATTTACTATCTAATATGCTCATATGTTTTCATTATTGCCATCATTTTGGTAAGACATCAATATAGGCTCATCTTCATTATCCTTATTGATTTCATTTTTTTCTTCTATTGTTAAATCTATGTTCTCATGAATCACATCATCTATTAATGGATTAATATCTATTTCTAGTAATTCCTCTTCCTCGTCAGTAGAATCAGCATGTAGAGAATTATCCTCTTCATCAAAAAGATTAGTATCATTATCACGTATAATGATTCTAATTTCTCTTTTAGATTTGATGTATCAGTATTTCATGCTGAATCATCAAGAGGACTTTCTTCGATCTCTCTAACAATAAACTGTTCAAACAATGACCTACCTCTAGGTTGCACATGAATGACTTGCCACCAAGGATGAGCATCTGGGTTTTTATAAAAAAATGCTTGTTCAATATGCCTAGGAAGAATATATGGTTCTTTAGTAGATCACATTACCTTGGAAGAATCAATTGCCCAAAACCCAGATAATTCCTTTCTTAATGTAGAATTACTACCTTTATACTCCGCTCGAAACCAGTCAACCTTCAAAATGACCTATCAAAATATATAACAACAAAAACCCATTATTAGGTGCTTAAAAAAATAACTAACTCTAAAAAATATATATAAACTTTTTTCTACCTGTTTGAATCTACGAAATGAAATTTCGTAGATACCAACAATAGTTCCTACGTAACCAAGTTCGCTATCTATAAGGTTCAAACACTGAGTCACAACAAAGGAGAACAAAGACATGTTCTCTTTTTCTTTTTACCTAAATACCATTATATGAAGCAAAAAAGTGGGCATTTTACAATATCTAGAAAGCATCACGAGTCTTGCTTGTAAATATTGTCTTTAGAAGCTTGATCTCAGATACCAAGTAGTCAAGATGGATATACTAAAATTCTTGCTGCCATGAAAACTAGTTGTTGAGCATGACCAAGAATCCCACATCATGATCTTGGACAATAGATTAGAGTTGAAAAGGTACATGTAAGAACTCGCGAAGCTCCTTCATTACATCTATAACCTCAACAAGCACAGAAGATAGCTAATTAAGAGTTACTCGAAAGTTAGAGAACATGTGTTGTAAAAATCAGAGCATTTTAACAAGGCAATTAAGATCATCCCCTTTGTATGGTTAAGATCCCCATTGAATGCCTGGCCATATTAACAGAATATGAAATACACTTCACAAAAGCATTCCCAAGAGAAGATAATATTCAACAAAATTATACTAAGAAACATTCACACATGATCAGAGAAATGCTCAAGATAAATCAAGCTGAACACGAAGTGGAAGCAGAACTCCAAATTATATTTCCATTAAAATGAAATTTTACATTTCATGTGTTTTACAAGAGTTATGTGAATCTACAATAGAAGCTGATCATAGCTTTCCTCAGGCTCAAGGGTATTGGTATCCTCTGGCACATTAGAACACCTATCTTGCCTCTCTTGCTCCAAGATTGGCTCTTCAAGGTCAGCCATGTCCCCAGGTTCATCTGCAAGTGGGGGAACAGGCTCCCTTGAAGCTGCTTGGAATCTCTCCGTATCTGCAATGTGCTTCCTTCCAACCTCTTGGTCTTCATCTGGGCATTCATTCAGCCCATTGATTCTCATTCTAATGAAGCTCACTTGAGCATCATCCTTCTCCACAGCTATGCAGTGCCTGAACATCTTTAAGGAGCAAGCCAGAGTCGTTCCTGAAACAGCAGAAAACCTATTAGAGGCTTCAATCAACAATGACTAATGAAAATTGTGAAAATTGAAATTACCTGTGCCCGAAAAAAGGTCTAGGACCCAGTCATCATCATTGGAAAATAGCTGAAGCAATCTCATTATGAGTTTTTGTGGCTTCTGATAAGGGTTAACCAATGTCATGTCCCCAGCTACATGACGAAGTTTCTTGGTAACGGCTGGGAACATGAGCACATTTGAGATCCCATTCTCATTGCAATGCTCCCTGACTCTCCTTTTGCTTACTTCATCATAATAGCCCACTGTAATGCATTCAGTGGCACTCACAAACCGATGCAAAGGAGTGTGATTTACGTTTGTCTTCACCCTGCAAAAAAGAACTATGAGTCACATAGGGCATCATGAAAGCCATGGAGATAGAAAGAAGATTACTTACCAAGTGAGGCACTCCACAGCATGACATCTTGCCTTCAGAGCAGTTGAAACAGAGAAAGACTGGTCTCTGCTATGGAAAATTACTATCCTCCAAAGAGGAGACATAGTCAACTCTGCAAAATCAGTGACCATCTTCCGAATCTGAGGGTGTTTGAAGGGTTCATCATCATTAACTGATCCTAACATCCTAAATCCATAGGGTATGTCCGCTATGAGAAGGGAGAAATGTTTTCTAGGCACAACAGAACAAATATTATTTACATCACTACAGAACACATTGTAATATACAGGCCTAAGGGGGTCTAGGGGATTGGAGAAACATTTAAGATCGGGTTCATCATCAAAATCCATCTCCTTCGCTTTCAGTCTAGATTTCTCATGCCTTGCTCTTTGAATGTGAGCAAGGAATGCAGGGGGGCAATCATCTAGTACCTCTGTAGACTTACTTTTCCTTGGTTTCTGCAGAACAAATTGGAAAAACAATTAGAAGAGCTCTTCAGTACAGCAAACAGAACATAAAGAACGGATGTATGGCATCGATTTCTTGTTGGGGTAGATGCTAGGCATCGACCTTCTACTAAAAATCGATGCTTGGCATCGACCTAGGGACCTAAGTCGATGCCTGGCATCGACTTTTGCCACGAGGTCGATGCCAGGCATCGACTTTTGTTGCAGGTCGATGCCAGGCATCGACTTATGCTGCAAGTCGATGCCAGGCATCGACTTATGCCCCCAAGTCGATGCCAGGCATCGACTTATGCTGCAAGTCGATGCCAGGCATCGACTTATGCCCCCAAGTCGATGCCAGGCATCGACTTATGCCCCCATGTTGATGCCATGCAATGCATCAAATTGTTTAGTATGAAATATTCTGATAAGAGAATCTACCCAATCACGAAACAGGATGAAATATTCTGATAAGGCTTTGTAGGATGATGTGGTTGGATAGTCTGCTTGGACCTCTGTCCAAGAAAAGCAACCCAGCCTCTTCATCATCACCTCCTGAATCTTCATGTACACTTTATGACTACAGACACATAAATATAAAAGAGACTAGGTTAGACAAGAAGCATGGGAGGAGGGAAAAAGGATCTGAGAATAACATACATACTTATTGAGCTCAGTCACCATCTCCTCGAGGCTCAACTCCTTCGAGATTACCCTTGACAAAGTTGATATGATCAATGTATCATCCTTGATTCCTTGAAGGGCCCTCCATGGGGTCAGCTTCATGTCCTCAGGAGCCTCCTCAATTGAAAGGTCAACTTTCCTTCCCTTTCCCCTCAGATCAATTTGTGGGTCTGGCCTCGACTTTCGTTGCTTCTGGCCCTTGACCTCCTTGTGCTCCCACATTGTGAAGATTCTATCCTGAAGATCCCAGATCTCACCTGATCTGAATGCCAGTTGAAACCATGGGTCATATTTCCTTAAAGCATCTGACTTTCTATTCTCATCCAATGCAATTCCAACCTCAATAAGGCATTGCTTTCGTAGATTGGGATGTATTCTCCCAGCTTCCTTCACAAGACAATCTTCGTATTCATGGTGGAAGAACCGAATTCTCTCTATGGAGGACATTTTCTGCCTGTAGTCATTATCGTTGTTGTGATCCCAAGCAAGAAGCTTGGCTTCCTCAGTTGTAAGACCAGCATATATCTTACACTCTGCATACCTAAAGAAAAATGTAGTAGGGTGCTCCTTCACTAACTGTCTACGAGCCTCTGCAGAGTGTGAACCTCCAATCACATAATAAGTGTACTCCTCAAACAAATTCTCATTGAAATCCTCCACACAGCTGCACTCATGCGGATCCACCATTACAAGGAATGGCACAACAGTAGCATGAGGATTAATTTTCATTTTCTTCTTAAGATTTTGGACATGCAAATTATGTGGCTCCCTGATCTCAAGGGGCCTCCTCCCTGTGACTGGATCCACTGGTGGCCTGTGGATAATATTAATAGGCAGGTGGAACAACTGCCCCTTCTTCACAATTTTTCTTCTAGCTATGTCCTCCCTCATCTTATTCTGCTCAGTGCCAAGCACACCAGATGCAAGCTCTCCACCAGGTGCAACAATAATGTCCCCAGAGCTAGAGCTTGAGTCAGAAAAGTCCTCTTCTGCAATTATCTTCTTTTTCTTTTGGGGCTTTTTCTGCACACTCTGCTTACCCCTTGCCTTTACAGGGGTCGTCTTCTTGTGCTGTGTTGGCATGATATTGCCCTGTATCCATGGCATCAGGTCCTTGATGAAATTCACTGAGTCTCTGCATATCTGAGCTAGCTCCTCTGGAACACAGCACTCTGGGCACAAGAATTCCATCTTGCATATGACATTTCTTAATCCCTTGGATGTCTCCACCAAGAAAAGCAGGTTGTCAGAATCTTCATCTTCATAATCCAATTTGTAAACAAGGCCATACTGAAAACCTTGTGTTGTCGTGATCTTTCCTCTGCCATAGGCCCCTGCGAACACAAGGAGGACTGCATTCTTCTCTTCCACGTACTGAAGGCACCATTCGAGATTTGTCATGTCCCGAAGTGGACGATCTGTCTTCATGACCTCTGTCTCCCTCGACCTTTCCTTCATATTTGGATCCTCCACAGGAATTTTAATGCTACTCTGTCCACCTGAGGATATTCCTAGTGGGTTGCTGGCCTTCTCAGAGGATAATGGTGCAATAATTTTCTTTGCCTTTGCTTGGTGACCACTGCCTTTGTCACGTTGCTGGTCAGCAGAGCCCATGGGGACTCTGAGCTTCTTAATGGGCCTTTCATCCTTGTACTCCGCATCCCTGAAAGCAATTGGAAATATCAAGCAATAAGAAATATCAGGCCATGTCCATGCAAGGCATGGATTTTGAGCTTCAGGTCGATGCCAGGCATCGATGTTTAAGTGCATGTCGATGCCAGGCATCGACTTTGTGTGCAAGTCGATGCCAGGCATCGACTTGAGGGTGAAAGTCGATGCTAGGCATCGAGTTGGGGGTGCAAGAGTCGATGAATGGCATCCATTTTTGGGCCCAAGTCGATGCCTGGCATCGACTTTTGGGCCAAGTCGATGCCTGGCATCGACTTTTACCCTCAAGTCGATGCCTGGCATCGACTTGAACACAAAGTCGATGCCTGGCATCGACTTGGGCACAAAAGTCGATGCCAAGCATCGATTTGGGCCCAAAAGCCGATGCCAAGCATCGATTTTGCACCCAAAAGTCGATGCCTGCATCGACTTTTCAGTGCATGATGATGCTGGCAAGTCGATGCTTGGCATCGTTTTTTGGGACCAAGTCGATGCCTGGCATCGACTTGGGGCTGCAAGTCGATGCCAGGCATCAACTTGCACCCACAAGTCGATGCCAGGCATCGACTTGCAATCCTAAGTCGATGCCTGGCATCGACTTACACCTTAAAGTCGATGCCAGGCATCGACCTGTACATGCTTTGGATCCATATTTCTAGAGGCAAGAAAAATAAAGACCTAGAAATGAGAAATTTACACAGACATACAGAGGGAATCTTTTTGGAATCTTTTTTTTAGTTATGATTTTGTCTACCTCTTGGTACTTTTGCCAACATTCTTCTTCTCCATCAGGCTTGGCTTGCTGGTATGCTGACCTTTGTGCTCCATGGCTGTCTGTGCTCTGCTGCTCTCTCTTGCTCGTGGATTTTGAAAATGCGAATGATCTCCTCCTCTGGTATTTATAGGCAATTGGGTAACTTGAACCAGAAACTAACTGGATCTAACTGAATGAGTCCACTTGCTAACTAAATCTGTCAACTTATCTAACCAGGGAATAGCACCCACACAAATAGGCTGTTTCAGAGCCACTTTAATGAAATATTCATAGACCCTTACAACTATTTATATACTCATGTAGAGATTTGTTTCTAAGAATCTCTTTCTTGGGAGAAAATCAAGTCAAAGTTGTGTTAAATGTGGGAGACTAATGACATCTTCATAGTATTACCCTCCACACTTTAGTTCATATTCACATTTATCTTGTAACTCACTGTTGAAATGGAAAATCACTATGAATAAACATTCTAGTACAGAACCTTGCAACTATTTATATACATTTGCATGGAAATTAAACTTCAATGGCAACAGTATGGTATGTACATGAGGATTTCTAATCTCATGTAGATGTTTTTTCTTAGAGTCTGTTGCTTGGGAGAAAATTAGGTCTAAGTTGTGAGATTAATGACATCTTTATAGTGTTATCCTCCACACTTTAGTTCATATTCACATTTATCTTGTAACACATTGTTGAAATGGAAAATCAATGTATGAATATACTTTCTGTGTGCCTCTTTTACACATAATTCTTTTTCAATATACTTTCATCTACCTCTTTGATATCTAGCCAAGACCACAATAAAACCTAATCCTTGAAATCTTAACCAAATGTAAAATTTCTTCTTGTATAGTGTTCAATGGCATAGCATATTCCAGTTGGAACTCAACTTGGATATATTCCAGTTGTAAAATTTCTTCTTGTAAAATTTCATCCAAACAATTTTATTATATATTCCTATTGGAACACAACTTTGATATATTTTGATTCATTCACAATGCTTAGACTGAATGACTCATATGAAGTTAGAAATCAACTGTGTTTCTCATTTGAATCAAAAGTGAATCAAATCTTTGGTTCCCTTATTAGTGTATATTTGAGTAATTAAGTGATTTGATGTAATTTGATGTTTTATGTTATTTAATGTACTTTAATAAGCTTTTGAGTTCATATCTTCTTGATGTGACATTTGATGTGATATCTTCACTTGATCTCGGATTTCTACTTATTTAAAAAGGTCACTCATCTTCAGTCTTCTTTGAACTCAGTGAAGATGAGCTCAATCTTTTCAGTGGATGCTTGGGCATCAGCTTCCTCTGCTCATATTGATTCATTGTTCTCAGTTGAGCCTTTCCAGAGAAGTGATGATCCCTATGATTTAGAACGTGCTGATGATTCCATGTTTTCTGTTGAGTCATTTAAGTTATCCAATTCACAGTGCAATGCTGCTCATACAAATGCACCTCTTGATCTCCCATCTGATCCAACCATTGATCTCCCTTCTGACTCAAGTGCATGTGGAGCAACGAAAAAGCAAAGCAAGCTCAATCTACGATTTAAAAGAAGGTCTCGTGAAGTAAGTCGAAAAAGATTTAAATTTCTTACTTCAGATAGACAGATTGCATTGGATATTGTGAAGCATTGTTGTGGTTTGAAATGCTTGTATAATTTAGGGATGAAGAAACTAAAGCACATAAGAGAAAAATTCCTCCATTTAGATAGTGAAAGGCAAGATATATACCTTGTTTCTTGCATGCAAATGATTGAGGATAACATGTCAGTAACGCGTGTTGGTTTTGAATATTTCTTTACTCAAGGGATGCCATGCTGTAGGGCTGCATTTAAAATTGCAATGGGTGTAGGAAATTTTAGAATACATAGGGTTCAACAAGGGTTTTTGAATGGGGATCTCATTTTGGATACGTTCCATGGTGGGACCAAAGGATCTGTTGGACGTCATGCAATGAATTGGATGATGAACTATTTTAGCTTGCATTGTGAAGTTATGCCTACAACTGGAAGGTTGCACTTGTCAGATAACTTTACTCGTCGAGAGGTATTTCAAATATATAGAGAAGACATGGAAAATAGAAATGAGAAGTATGTGTTGTATCGTCACTTTACTCGATTATGGAAGGAGGAGTTTAACAATGTTTCTATTCCTCGTAAAGTTAGAATGGGTGAATGTTCAGTTTGTGCCACTTTGAAAAACATGGCAAAAGGGGCTACAACACCACAGGAAAAGCATAATTTTAAAAACCTTCTTAACAACCATCGTGACAGTCAAGCATTAGAGAGAAAGAAAGCAATTCATCATCGAAGTAAGGCACTCAGAAATCCGGAGCGTTATATGTGTTTGTTGATCGATGGTATGGATAAAAAAAAAACTTGTTTGCCACATTTTTATCGCATCCCTAAGGACATTGGAGATGAAGTCCTTGTGCAAATGCATTTGGTTGGCGCTTTGGTATACAATGGAACTGTAATGTCCAAGGTTTTCTTCACATATCCGAATGTGCATAATGATCCAAACCTTACAGTTACTGTCATTCATCGTGTTTTGCAATCATGGAAGGGTCTTTTGCCACCAACTCTATATTTGCAACTAGATAATACTCCAAGAGAGAATAAAAATTCTACAGTCTTTGGATATTTAAGCATGCTTGTTGAGAAACAGGTATTTCAGAAGGTTAAGGTAAATTTTCTTCTGGTTGGCCACACTCATGATCACATTGATCAAATGTTCAGTACTTTCTCTAAGAAGTTGGCATGTAACAATGCTTTTACTCTTCCGATTTTATCTGAGCTGATTTCAGAAGCATATACTCCAAAACCAGAAGTTCAACACCTCACACAGATTTATGACTTTAAGAACTTTTGCTCAATGGGCCTTGATAACAGTGCTAAGGTTTTGGCTCCATTGCACAATATTAGTTTCAACCATGTATTCTTGATGAGGAGGGTTGATGAAATAACCCTTTTATTTGCAAAGCAGTATTCATCTTCTCTTGGGTGGGAGCCTACAGAGGGATGCAGATTCTTATTGCAGGTGCCTAATTTGTCTACTGTAACAGTGTATGGTGCAGAACAATCACCATATGAAGATAAAAACAATACAGAAAGATGTGGAAGTGTGGTTGATCAAAGTAAAAGCTGGATGCATGCACTCATTGAAAAGAAGAGACATATTGAGCGTGCAAAAAAATATGCTGGAGATCAAGATGTATCTTGGTGGGAGGACTTTTTCAATCATCAAGAAGAGATTATACAGTATACAATTGCAGGTCACTGGCCAGTTGATGTTCCATTCACATGGGATTTTTGTACACAAAGATCCGTGAATGTGGCCCAAGCATGTAATGCAGATGCACTTCAAAGTTTTATACATCCACCAGAAAGAAATATTTATGTAGGCCCAAGGATGACAAAACAGGCAGAAGCAAGATGGCAAGGAAATTTAATAGAGATAAATGTTGGAACGCTTATTGCAGTACTTGCTGATGGTGATGAGGCTACCAGACCATTTTGGATTGCAAAGGTTTTAGAGATAACTAAAGATATTCATCAGAGAAGAATAGAGGCTTTGGTGGTGCATTGGTATTACACTAAAAGTAGTAATGCATTCACAGGTAAATATAACTTAGAAATGGTGTGTGATGCTAAACGAACAGGTTCAAAAAGGAAAAAGAATATTCGAAGCACATCCACTCTTAAAATGGATGATGTAGATATTCTTGTTTATGATTTTTCCTTGACAAAAACTGGTCACTTGAGGAAAGCAACCATCAACATGATAAAACAAAAGCTTCCAGATGTATGTGGTACAGGAAATCATAGGAAAACAAGAAGAGTTGTGCATGATCCTGCAGAATTTGGTATGTACGTGGATGAAGATAGAGCTCTTGTGGATATAGAAGAAGAAGAAGAGAGCTCTCAACAGTATGAGACTGAATCAAGTGCATCAGATGATGAGGGTGTAGACATAGATCGACAAAGTTGTGAGTTGCATTGAAGCTCTCAGACATTTTTAGTGCTTATGTAAATGCCTCAAAGTAGTTTGGTTAATGAAACCATGTTTTGTAGCAATTTTGAATAACAATCAGATATCCACCCATTAAAGATATGTCTAAAATGTTATTTTTGTGTAAAAACTATTGACTTCTACATTCTTATATATATTTTAGACATGTCAATGTCTTAGCATATAGATTTTGGACATGTCAATGTCTTATCATATACATTTTGGGACACGTCAATGCCTAATATAGTGAAATTTTGACTACATTTTGAGCTCATTTTTTTTTGAGAAAATGACAAAAAACGTCAAAAATTACTTGTTTTCACCTCATTTTTGTAATATATGTATACTGGTGTAAAGGAATTCCAAAAATGAGGTGAAAACATGTAATTTTTGACGTAAGTGTTCTCTTTTTACGACATAGTTCTCGTTTGTTACGACTTGCTGTTTTCATGTCTTTTGAGCTAGCACGTGATAGTTGCTTGAAAGAAGCAACAATACTAGAATCCTCTGTTTTACGTAAAGAATCAATGGCTTTGATTCTAATATGCTGTCCAAAAGCCCACATATTAGTAAACATTCGAGCCTGCAAAATAAATTCAATTAGTAAATAGAAACTAACATACATATATGAAAAAAATAAAATATTATTTTAATAAAATTACCTTTCGTTCACAACCTATCATTAACTCTCTTTGCTCATCTGAGATTTCTTCATTATTTGCGTTGGCGAGTTGCAAATGACTATATAGCCAATCCGTGAAAGAAGGTATATCTGTTATCTCATTATTATCGAGATTACGTCTAGATCTTTTGTTTTTTCACCTTTTACTTCGGAGACTTTGAAGTTCCTCGTACCTAAGGAATGCTTGCATGCATTCGCTATTATATGCTACAAAAGTAGAAACATCATTTTTTTCTTGAAATGTAAATAAGAATGGAACCCCCTTACATGATAATACCTCATCTGTTATTTTTGAAGAAGATTCGTTGGTCCATGCACGTGGAGCTTCTTCATGAACTCTTTCAAGGTACTCACTAACGTAATACATGCACTCTTCAAGCATCCAACCCTTTGCCATGGATCCTTCTGGTTTTGCTCTTTGTCACACATAACCTTTTAGTATTCCCATAAATCGCTCGACCCAAAACATCCATCGAGTGTTGACAACACCTGCAATCTCTATCTCATCTACAAGATGGACTAATAAATGAACCTGAATATCAAAAAATGAAGTAGGAAGTTTTTTTTCCATCAAACATAGTAACTCTTTGCATTCACATTTTTTTTGTGGGATCGATTTTTTATCGATCTCTTTGGATGTAATCCACCTATACATATCATAAAAACAATTATAAAGAAGTTAATTAAAAAATAAAAGGTATCTAATATTCATACATATTAAATATAAAAGTATCATAATTACCTTATACGTGATCCAAGATGATAGATCACATCTCGTACTCCTTTCGTTGTACATCCATCGATAACCAAAGGTAAAATATGTTTCAAAAAGTTATGCCAGTCATGGGTCTTTAACCTAGATAAGCTCTTATCATCCATAGTAAACATGTTTTAAAACGATGCTCCATATCCTGTAGGAGTCTTAATCAATTGAATTCTATTGTTGATAGTCTGTATCTCTTTTGTTGTAAGTACCCAAGGAGCAGATGCATAAGTCGTTTCTTGTCGATGTCTATCAAAAACTGGCCATAACTTTGGTTTGGATTTTTGATCTTTCAAATCATTCCTTGATGCTGTGGTATCTTTTAGTCCAAGAAGATGCTGCCATAGTGAATAACCAATATTTTTGAATATATGCATAGGATCAAGAATATGACATACTTTTAACTCTTTCCAATACTCCAAAGAATACCATATTTATATGTTCTCAGCGAGTTCCAATTCTCCTTTACTTCTGTTCACATACTCATTATCTGAATCATCACTGAAGATTTCTGCTTCTGGATCTATCAGAGGTCCATCTGTCCATTTTTTATACCAATCCATAGGCGTCATAGGTTTTGGATACTGGCCTGTTTCACGCTTTCCATTAAAATGTATCGCTTCTCTTTTAAATGGATGATCATCAGGCAAGAATCGTCGATGTCGAAGATAAATATTTTTGTTGAGATTCTTACTATAGATTGATCTCAACCAATCACCACAATATGGACAAGCTTTATAACCCTTAGTAGATATTTGTGCATCATGAAAAATGATAAAAATATAATTAGATTAAATCATATTTATTTACATGCATATTGAATAAAAAAATTACATCAATACCTGAACAAACACCATATCCAAGAAAATCGTGAATAGTCCAAGCCACAATACCACAAACCGTAATATGTCTTTCATTGATGCTTTTCGATACATCAATGACATTAATACCTCTCCATAACTCTTGAAGATCGTCAATGAGAGGAGCAAGATATACATTCATATCTTTAACTTGTCTTTTGCCTGGGATTAAAAGTGAAAGCATTAAATGTTCCTTTTTAATGCTAAGAAGATTGTAGTTTATGACTACCACTGGCCATGTTGACCATTTACTGGATTTCATGGAGAATGGATTAACCCCATCTAATGCAACTCCTAACTTTAGATTCTGTGGATTTTTTGAAAATTCAGGCCATGTAGAATCAATTTGCTGCAAAGCAACACTATCATGAGGAATTCTGATTATTCCATCAGTACTTTTGTGATCATGTCCCCAAGTCAAAAGCTTTGATAATTCGGGGCTTTGAAACATATGTCTAATCCGTGGAGCCAATGGAAAATGTCTCAATACCTTTTTTGGGATTTTACCTTCTTCACCCTTATATCGAGGAGATTGACATTTGGGACATGTCAAAGAGTCTGCATATTCACCTCTATATAAAATACAATCGTTAGGACATGCATGTATACATTGATAATCTATACCAAGATTGTTGATTATCTTCTTCATTTCATCATGTGAGGTAGGAAGAATATTTTGACTTGGTAAAAACTTTTCAGATAATAACCTGTAAGTTTATCAAAAAAAGATATATTAAAAAAGGTAAATAAATAAGTATACATATATACATGTAGGTTTTTATTCTTACTTTAGATAAGGTAAGAACAAGAACTTGAATTGAATGGACACTTTTTGTCCGCGTATCTTTTAAAACTATTAATGCATCTTTCAAGATATTTACACAAAATTTGATTGTTTTGGATGGCAGGATACGATTGTTTGTTTTGGACACATGAAGTATGTACCTTCATTGAATGATTTGTCGATTCACACTTTCAAATTGAACATATGTGTGAATCGACAAATCATTCATATCCTCCAAAACAAACAATCGTATCCTTCCATCCAAACAATCGTATCCTGCCATCCAAACAATCGTATCCTGCCATCCAAACAATCGTATCCATTCAATTCAAGTTCTTCTTCTTATCTTATCTAAAGTAAGAATAAAAACCTACATGTATTTATATATATATATATTTATGTATATATATATAAATAGATAGAAAATTAAAAATTATACCTTAATAGTGTCGAAACAGATACATTACTCCATCCAAAACGATTTTGAAGGTTGAGAATAAGTAAGCTCGCACTTAGTCGTGTCAAATGACTTCCTTCATATACATGCTTTAGACATTCCTCTCGAAGATATTTCTCATTTTTAGAAATATCAATGCTCTCACTATCATTTTGATACCAATCCTCAATAAAATCTGCCATGCCATCATCTTCATCATTGTCACACAAATCTTGTACTTTATCGTCTTTTGAATATAGATCTTTCAACTTTGCATATTGCACATGATTATTTTTGCGTAGCCTCCTCATGGAAGCTTCTGATAATCGTGGTCTTACTGGTAATTGTGAATGTTGTGGACAAATATCATCAACATCATACGTTGGAATCTACACATATAAATAAAACTCATTAGTATTCCATAAATGAATAAAAAGTAAACTTCAAATAAAAAATTAAGTATATAACTTATTAAATATGGATAGAAAATTTTTATTCTCTATAGCTAAAAGGTGCTCTTGGAGGTCTACGCCATCCATAATTCACTAATAGTTCATCACCAGCATGTAATGTAGTAATAGCATTGACAACTATGTATCTTGATACATCTCTACTCATGTATGGTGATTCATGACTATTTTCACGCTCCTCAAATGTGCAATTAGTCCTTGAACTATTATGTAACCCTCGACTACTATTTATTAAACCTGCTATATTTCCATGTGTGTAAGGTCTTCCATCAATATATAATCTTTCATTTTCTGCATGTAAAATCCTTCTACTAGTAAGGGAAGCTGCATTCAAGCATATTCCATAAGTACTCATGCTTTGAACATAACGTGAAAGTCGATGCCAATCTCCCCATCCATATATAGGACCACAAAATGACATAAGAGTGACTTCAGTGTTCGGAGGCACATACAAATCCTCTACAATAAAGAGACCACGACCAACATTAGTAATAGTGGATGGAGCAATCATATAGCGATTACCCCAAAAGTTGAAAACCTCTCCATCTAAAGGAAGTGGTCCTCTATTCCATCCTCCATATCTTCTTCTATCATATGTTTGTACTAAAGAACGATCACGAGCTGGCAATGGATAATCTCCAGCCATTTCATTCTCTAAACTAGGAGGTAGAGGATTTCTAGAAACCTCTGCTTGTAATTGATGAACAACAAGTCCATGACGTGTACGAGGTATATTAACATTATGAGAAAAATCATCATCATCATCATCATCGAGCAAGTATTCTTGTATATCAACAATAATTTGATTTTATATATGGTTTTTAAATAAAATAATGACATTAATATATATAGAAAATACATACCCAAGCATTATCACGTTGACTAGGTGATGGTGCACGCTCAAAAGTACCATACTCTGCCTCTTGTTCAATACATTCCAATCGTGGTCTTCGATACGTGCCATAACAAGAGTTACACCAACATATAATATGCTCTTCATAGTAAAATTCATCATAATTCCTATCGGAGGACACATGTGAAGTCGTTGCATGGGTAGGAGGTGGTGGAGTACCCTCTGATTGATCAAAATTTGCACATAATAAGAAACATAAAAAAAATAATAAGTTATGTATCCATCAAATATATTTAAAATTAAATATTTCATATACTTACAGTATAAAGTCGTTGCACGAAGAGGAGACGGTGGTGGAGTTCCATCTGATTGATCAGAATCTACAAATAATGATATTTGATATTAATAATTTGATTCTCTACATAAACAAAAAATTCACATATACATATTTACACATACACACATATTCACATATACACATTTACACATACACACATATTCACATATACACAACTACATATTATTGTGGGATAAATGCATGTATTTTGTATGAATGAGTGTATATGCATGCATGTGTGTGTACGTATATATGTGGATATGTATATGTATGTATATGTGTATATGTATACATATATGCATGCGTATATGTTTGCATGTATATGTGTATGTGGGTATGTGTATGTGTATGTGTATGTGTGTGTATATATGTGTATGTATTCTGACTTTTTTTTCTGTTTGAGATTAAATTAACAAGATATATTGTATGGTCGAAAAAAATAAGAGGCGATCTAGCATACCACCTGAGTCGTGGCAATTTTTTCGTAGACAGCTACATCTTCAGGAGTCATTTCCTCAGCAGAAGGTACACAAATTAATAGTTTATATTTATAATTTTTATATATTTTAGTAATTTTTTACATTTAATTTATGTATTTTTCTTGAATAAACAGGCTGCTGCAAAGAAGAGAGTGGAGTCGGGCCACACATCGCACCTAGGCCAAATGGACCATAATGGTTTTGTAGCTACGTTTGTAAGTATATGTGTTATTGTGAGTATATTTTTTATTTTAGTTAAAATGCAAGCTTGACTTTACGAAGCTCCCCCTTGATTTGTAGCTTCTCCTTTGCTTCAATTCAATTCCAATGCTTTGCCTCTTCGAACTGCAATGCTCGGATACCAATTGTTGGAGAATTCCTCTCCTATTTGCAGCGGAACGTGTAGAAGACCTTCTCAGGATCAAGACTTTTGCCAACAGCTGAACCTTCAAATGAAAATAGGTACCAATTGAAAAATACAATGAAATTGAAACTTAGCTCACTCAAACTTGACACCTAGAGCTTTCAAATGAGCTATCAAACACTCAATTTGGAGTAGTTTTGGGTTGGCAACTCTTTGCCTCAAAACAGGCTACCTGTTCACTCAGTTAGACTAAAAAGGAGACTTCACTAAAAACTCAATAACTCATAGAGCATAAAGAATTTGATAAAACTATTTTATATAGAAAAAGTACTCAAGATAAGCTTTCCAATGAATGTTCAAAATTTAAAATTGGATACATATATTGAGAGATATGACTCTCACAAGTAGACTACCCAAAAATGGATATGCAGCTGGACATACTCTATGAGAGTGAGTTGAACGAAATGACTCAAACCAAATGAACTAGCTACAATGGGACTTCCAGCCTTCTTCCTCTATTCTTGAGTGTCCTCACTTGCCTCTTTTATAGCCAAGTGACCAAAAACTCTCATGATGAGTTTGAGAGCTCTTCTCCATAACTTCTCCACTACTTTGGACAGCCACTCCTCTTACAGTTCAGTTTTTGGATTTGATTCTCTTTTGATTGATTTTCTTTTGGCCTCCACTACTTGCTGAAATAAATGCTTCCATTTTTCATTTTTGTATTTTCCTTCTACTTGAAGAAAATCCTTTTTGCAAAAATATGTACGACTTTACTTCTTTATTCTTAACATCCGCAACCTCCGAAGGCCCCATTTTCCTGACCTTGATATTATGACTGATTACAATAGGACTCCTTGATACAACATATATTCCTTCGTTGCACCCCTCCAATTCTTTTTTTGTTTTTTGAAAGGAAGTTCAGCCTGAGATGTAGTCTCTCTGGATTAGCTTGAATTAATTGAAAGAACAAGTAAAGAGGAGCTTAGTACCCATGAGACCACTTGTATCCCACAACCAAGGGTTATACACTTGGCATGGCCAGAATTAGAGAGCTTGAAGGCCCACTAAGGTAGAGCTTGGGAAGGGATGGCCCTAAGGCCCAACATACAGACTAGTTTGACAGGCCTGAAGGTGGGAAACATAATCGATAGGGCTTGAAGGTCTCAATAATAGGTGTCCAAAGGCCATAGTTCATAGGCTTTAAAGCCATTTCACCCTCCCATTGTTGGTAGGATGTGTCCATAGCAGCATGTAGGGTTCGAAACCTTGCCCCCACCGTAGAGGTAGCAAGTTAAACTGCGATGATGAGCTAAACTACCCCTCCAATTCTTGATTCCTGAAATTCCTGAATATTTATATAAAACTACAAGATTTATCATACCCATTGCAACCTAACATTAACCAACTGAGGTTATTCATTCATGAGAGTGCATAACTTCCATCTTGGAAAGGCTCATGCAAATGTAGTAAGAGGTCACTTCACTATTAAGCGAATGACAAAAATGATCCTCTTCACATGATTATGGTTCCATCATTCTATATGAATGTAGAGTCTTATGTTAGGCAATGTAATGTGTGCCAAAGGACCAAGCATCCTTTTAGAAGAGAGGACATGCCTTTGAGAACTATGATAGGTAGTTGATCCTTTTCTAAATGTGAAGTAGATCAATTTTTTGGGCCAATTAATGCACTAGCAAGAGGTTCACATGCTGAATATATTAGTGTTGCTATGGGCCACTTTATGAAAAAAGTCAAAGATAGATCCAAGAGGAGAAGTGATACACAAACTACTACAATATTTTATTCAAACATAAATAAATCCAAGAGGAGAAGTGAATATTTATTTTTATTTGAATAAATATTCATTTGATTTCGGTTACTCATACATATCAATGGGAGAGTAGAGATATCCAATAAGATTCTTTACACTATTTTAACCAAAATTGTGAACAATGGGAGGCTCAATTGGGACAATCAACTACATCATGCTCTTTGGGATTTCAAAGTAGCTTATAAGACTACTCTAGGTACCACACCATTCAAATATGAGTGGAATGGAAGTCAGCCTTCTCAATAGTTCGACTAGTTGGAGAAGCTATAGGAGATACAACTATAGGTTGTGGTAGGTATTTATGCCACTAAACATAGATACAAAGCATACTATGATTTATATCAAGGGTAAGGGGTTAAAAGTGGGAGAGGCATTCCTTGTGTATGCATTGAAAAAAATGCCAAAAAACTACAAAAGTGAGGGTACAAACCATGAGTAATTAGCCAAATATTTTTTGGGAAGCAATGAGCTTAGCCAATCTTGAGAGAGAACTACTTATGTGGTTGTAGATTGAATCTGTATGGAAAAACCCATTAGATGTGCTAAGATGTATGTGAACAAATAAAATTTGAAAGGAAGTTGAGGTTCAAGTAAGTGATCATCCTAGGTAATAAACTGTAGAATGAGTTAGGAAAAGAGAAAAATTGATAAGAAGAGAAGAAGAAAGACATCATGGAAAATATGGAAAAGCTATTCCCATGGAAAATCACCAAGAAGCCCGATGGAGGCTTACATGGTAGCATGAATGCAGGACATCCATTCAGATGTTTAGATGAAGTGGTAATCCTAGTACAAGCAAGGAATTTTGAATGGATGTCAATTTCTAAATCTAGGGTGATAATGATCCACTAGAAGAAATCATCCTAGGACAAGAACGGCTTTATGAGAACTTGGTGAAACTTCACAATGTGCAAGTAATACTTTTGGATAAAATGCAATATCAAGAAATCTTCAACCTTTCAAGGGAGAAGAAAAACATGCTAAATGACTTAAGTGAAACAACATAGAACAATAGATAGATATGAGAGAAACAACATAACAAAGATAGACACAGGCTGAGAGATAGAGAACTCAAAGTCTCAGATTTCCAAGCATATTGTAGTTACAATGATCTGGTAATCAACACAGATACGAAGCTTTTTGTTCTTTTTAGGAATAATGACAATGGGTGATATCCACTCTGCATGTTCTATTGGGATAATAAAGCCAACTTTCAAGAGACATTCAAGTTCCTCTATGACGAGCTCTGCATAATGAGGGTTCATACGGTAACTTGGTTGCCTAATCAGTTTAGCATCAGGTTGCAGAACTATCAAGTGCTGATAAATACAAGGGTCAATACTCTTCATATCTTGGTAATCCCATCCGAAGACATCCTAGAATTTTGTGAGAAGTTGAAGCACTTTATTCGGCTCTTGTTCATTGATTCTGGCACTAATTTTAACCGGTTTGGGCTTATCTTTGGTACCCAAATTACAGGTTACAACTTGATCCTCACTAATATATTGTTGAGATTGTTTATCCTCTAATTCTAGCCAATCTAGGATAGTCTCATCAATTGGGTTCGATAGGACAGATATATGTTTCGATAGATCGACACTATTTATGGCACATGTCATCATACAGGCAGAACAAGACCATTGGTCCAAAAGTGGCTATAAATCCACTACTCCTTTGGACAATAAATTAGAATTCTTGCATAGACATTCACCCTCTTCATCATCTGTCAACCCGTCCATCATATGTACAAGTTCTGCAATGTGCAGAAGTGCATGCACTTCGATCGATTTCATTGTATCTAGAGGTACTCAATACTCATCGTGTTTATATTTAATTACCTGTTCCTTCTTAGACGAGTCTTAAGCTTGTTTAAACCATGTTCTAACAAATAAGAGATTATAGTTGTAGGTGTTATCAGGTATGTCTAAGACTACGAAGGTCATAGAGAAAACTGATCCTTGTAATGTAATAGGAATATCTTGTACTAATCCAATCGGGTGGACACATGATTGGTCTACCATGCATATGAAATATGGAATTGGTTCAAAATTAAGCCAACCAAACCTTTTACGTAGCTCCAAGGACACTAAATTAGCATCAGATCCTCCATCAATCAGTACTCAATCAATGTGATGGTTCTTGTACCACACTGTTATGAGAGGTACAACATGATCCAGTCTTTGGTTGCCTGCATGGTGGCCACACATGGACCTTTTGACTCTAATAACATACTTAAATGTTGTTCAAATTGTTTTTGAACCTTTGGAACCAAAGCTAGCAGTTTCCCAAGCTGCAACATTATGGGAGAGGACTTTAACATAGACCATAAATCCTCCACTTTTGTGTTTTGGGCACCCTCCAAAGCTTGCATTGATGCTGGTTCCACTTTGTGGCATTGATGGTTGCTGTATTTGGGTAACAAGTCTCGATGGGGGGAATACAGTTGGCTCTTTTGTTTCCCACTCTTGTGCTGTGTGCATCATTCATGGTGGTTCTTTAAAACCTGGTTCATAAATTCTAGCAGTAGGCTGCAACATTCAGCCTGAATGTGTTTCTACGGCAACTCCTTCAGTATCATGGTTTGCAATGATGACCAAATTAGTCATCGATGCTGCTCTCTCCTTCTTGCGTTTATCATAATCTTGAGCCTCTTTATAGTTTCCGCGGATATTCCCAGTTATCCACAAAGTAACATCTTGCGGGTCCGCATGGTGCAAAGTTCGGTGTTCTTGTTTATGACTAGGGTGATTGTTGTATTAATCCTTGTTGTGGATTTGATTGATTAATTCCGATACGACAACATTCACTGTGGCCCGATTCTGAGCCTTATTATTATACACACAATAAGCTATATCATGGTTATCCGTATTATAGATTGTGCAATGTAGTTGATTCAATCCACAATTCGTGGCAATGTGTCTAGGGTTCTTACATTTCACATAGAAAATCTGCTTAGTTCTGCTCATATCTTTATCTTTTGGAACTACAATCCATTCAAGATCTTTAGTAAAACCATCGATCTTGCTCTCTAGCTGTAGAGCTTGATCTATGATGGTGTCAAAGGATAATTCACCAGTACTCTGAATTATCATGACTTATTACAAATTAAGACCATTAATGAAATATTGTGTAATTATGTCTTTTGGTAATGTACTATCAATCGAGAATTGCCATAAATGCATCCTGAAAATGGTAACATAATCTTGACTAGACTGATTAGGCGTCTGTTGATTGTTTTGCAAGAAATCAAAAATTTGAGCTGGTGTTTTTCTTGGATCGAAATCTCTATAAGAAAGCATCCTTCATTGCTTCATATTCAGTAAAATGTTTAATGTGATATTCTGCTAGCCACTTCATTGCTTCGTTCACTAGTGTTGTCTAGAAGATCTTGGATTTATCACCATCATCCACTGTAAGGTTACCCATACTTTGAATTACATCCAAATTTACTTCAAATGCACATGAGAACATCTGGGTCATCTCCAAGGAATCCTCCAAACTTGGTGTAAGAAACTCCCATCGGGTAATATACCTTATGCCCATTATTTGCCATTTGTTTATCACTGGATCGCTTCACCGTAAAGGAAAGCTCTTCGGTGTCAGATTGGGTCAACACCATAGTTTAGACTCAGTTGTATGATTCCTTTTGATTCTATCCCTCATATACTAGCAAATTCTTAGTATCCAAGGCATATTGTAAGCCTTTATAGCTTTCTCCTTCAAATGTTGACTCATCTTTTATTCTCATCTATCTTTCAATAGTCCCTCATTTGTTGCTTTCACTTTTCGATCATTTCTTCTTTTTAGAACTTTGGCCAAAATCTGATACAGATGGAGGCACTCATACACGTGTTTTGTCTTTTTGGTACCGTGCATATTCGATACGAGAATGTAGAATTGGCATACACTGTCCTTGTTTTTTTTGCACTTAATAGTCACTAGCCCCCAATGGGATCGCCAATGTTAATCTCACTGTTCTACTGACAATTGCAACCAGAAATAGGGATAACAGAATGGGTTCTTGGGTGGTAGCCATACAAATAATCATTGTAGACTAAATTATTTTCCCTCTATTACTCACAAATTACCATCAATCACCCAATAATATATTCTTGAACTTATCGCCACTATCTTAATACTTCTACAAATTGCATCAATGATTACCACATAAACTTAGCAATGCCACTTACACTTTTACAACATGTACATAATCACTTGAAAACTGAATTCACCACAATATTCACTTCACTTCTGCAGAAATCATCGATAACTAACAAAAGTTAAAGAAGGAACATAATGCACTAGATTTTAAGGAAATGCCTCAAACGTACAGGTCAATCGACCCATTGCAACTCGTCATCTTGCTTCTCTCTCACCGAGAATAATCATTTTATTAATAGATGCATTTGAAAAGTTACAATGCTTTGGTCAAACGCTTCACCAAAAATGAAAATAATTACAAAATTAAGTATGGTAGCACCGCACTGCCTAACACCTTGAATGGAAACCCACTGGCCTAGAAGTTTATGCCCTACCTAACCTAATGGCTAGGCTCAGAAAGATCATCTATAACCATCAACGGTCACACATAGACCTCATCTAACTTAGAAGTTAGGGTTCCACAAATGTCTGAGATCTCTCAATGGCTTCTCTTCATAATGGGGGCCTTACAAGTTAGAGCACCTTGGATCATTTGTGGTCACTTGAGGGTGGAGTATTGAGCATATCTAACACCCCTGCTCAATGTCCACCCTGCAATGAACTACCTCCTTGGTCAAATCCCAAGCTTTGGAAAGTGTCAAAGAAGTTGCATTCTCCCAAGAGCCTTGGTGAAGATGTTTGCTCTATTTTCTTCAGTTGTACAATAGCGTATCTCCATGAACCTGTCCTCAATCAACTCATGCACATAGTGATACCAAATTTCTATGTGCTTGGTACGTGCATGGAAAACATGATTCTTGGCAATGGCCATGCAACTTTGGTAGTCACACTTCAACTCTATAGCCTCCTCTTCTTGTATTCCTATGTGCCGTAGGATCCTCCTCAACCATATTGCTTCACATGCTACAACACACGAAGCTTTGTACTCAGCTTAAGTAGGAGATAATGCTACAGTGTATTGCTTCTTATTGATCCAAGAGAAAATCCCCGATCCTAAAGAAAAGCAATATACAATGGTATCAATATCTCCTTCCCAATCTGACCCAAGTATTCGACTAGAGATGATCCTTCTTCATAAAGAATACCATAATCAGTGGCTCCTTTCACATACCTAAGTATCCACATGCTTGCCTTCTAATGAGTTTGGCAAGGCTTATTAGAGAACTTGCTTACTACTCCTATAACATGAGAGATATCTGGTCTTCTATTGCACAAGTCGATGAGACTTCCAACAAATTTCTTGTATCTTCCAATATCTATTGGAGGTGAAGTATCTTCAATAGATAATTTTTGTGTTGACCTCCATAGGTATAGAAATTTCCTTGCAATCCTCCATGTCGATTGCCTTCAACATCTATTTTTCATACTTTTGTTGAGAGATGAAAATCTTCCCTGGTTCCTTACAAACTTCAAGGCTTAAGCAATTACGCATTAAGCCCAAGTCAGTCATTTCAAATTTTGAACTCAAGGCATCTTTCATTTGCTGAAGAAGAGCATCATTGTTTCCTGTAATCACAAGGTCATCTACATAGAGTAAAAGCACAATTGTCTTCCCTCCTCTCTTTAGAACATACAACTTAGCATCATAAGCACATCTTTTGAAACCTTTATCCAAGAGATACTTATCTATCTTCTAGGACCATGATCTAGGGGCTTGTTTCAACCCATATAATGCCTTCTTTAACTTACATACCTTGTTCTCTGGACGAGAAGCCTCAAACCCTGGTGGCTGAGACACATATACCTCCTCCTTGAGGTCTCCATTCATGAATGCTGATTTGACATCCATGTGATAGACTGACCAACTTTTATGTGCAACCACAACTAGTACTACTTGTTAGTAGTCATCCTTGTAGTTGGGGCAAATGATTTACAAAATTCAATGCCTTCAACTTGTGAGTAGCGGTATGAAACAAGTCTTGCTTTTTCCTTTTCTAGAGTACCATCAACCTTGTACTTTAGCTTCTAGACCCACTTAGTGCCAATGACTTTATGCTTAGGGGGTCAATCCACCTCCTCCCAAGTTCCATTCTTCATGATATTGTTGTATTTTGTTTGCATGGCAGCTGTCCAATTCGGATCATGGAGTGCTGCTTCCACATTGGTTGGTTCCTTTGCTTGTTCTTGAATGAGATCAACAATTAGGGCTGTGTTTACAATTTGTTCGTTTGCTTGTCTGTATTCCTCTATTCTCTATGATTGCCTCGGTCCATTTGCAACTTGTTCTAGTGTCTATGGAATGGAGTTTGCAAAATCGCTACCTCACCCAATGTGGCAATGGCTTTTCCACTTGGGTAAGGACAGGTTGGTGACCTTCAGACTCATCATCTAAAGATGGTGCTTCCTTCTCTTGTGTAGAATGTGTAACGCTTGGGCTAGGTTCATAGTGGATTGCCCCTTTGCTTGATGATAAAGTGGAAGCTCTCTTTTCCTCCTGCACTACATGTGGTGCTCCTCCTTAAGCACTAGTTTGTGACTCGCCATGATCTTGTTAGCCTGAGAGTCATAAAAGCTTATAAGACTTCTTATCTCTACTATACCCTAGGAAGATAATTTGATGCTTTTTGGTTTTGAAGCTTGTTTCTCTCCCTATCTTGAACATGTACGTGACCCATTAATTGAAAAAAGAACACCATCTAGTGCATCATCAAGTTCACTAACGTCTTCATTCTCAACATGGAGCAAAAGGCAAACATCTATCAAAACCAACTATGTTTGGGTTATTAAGAAAATATTGGTGATGCAAAAACACAATAAAGAAAATTGGGTAGCTAAGGCCATAATAGAATGTCAAGTTAGGCGGAGTCCAATCACTAAAACCTAAGGTGATGCTCTATATAATACAATACTTCAAGGCTACATAGGGAAGTTAAACATTGTTCCATCATTCGTATCAAATATATATAAAAAAAAGGAATTCAAGGAGGAACAATAGAAGCCATTGAAGGAATTTAAAGGAAGGAGAGGATCAAGTTCAAGAGCACATAACCAAGCCAAGGGGAGTCTACTAGTGGAAAAGGAGAGCATCTACTTCATTTGTTCGGTACTTGTGAAATACAAAGTTAAAAGCTATTGTTATTTCTCACTTCTCTTGCATCAAAGGGATCTAAGAGTGTAAAATAGATTAAACCATGTTAGAGTATAGAAATCAAATTCAGAAACTCGACAAAAACAATTATGAACCATGGGGATTTAGAATATCTAGCTACTTCATGGGGAAAGGATTATGGGGTCTCCTGAGTGGCATAGATGTATCACTCTAGCACAATGATAAGTATCAATGTGAGGAGATCCACCTCATAAGTTTCAATTAGAGGAGACATGAGGGTAGTATGACAACCATGAGAAAGTGAGAGTACAAGTGTGTGCGTGAGAAACACACCAACATCCACACACATACACACACATACACACACATACACACACATACACACACATACACACACATACACACACATACACACACATACACACACATACACACACATACACACACATACACACACATACACACACATACACACACATACACACACATACACACACATACACACACATACACACACATACACACACATACACACACATACACACACATACACACAATAAGACAAAGAGATAGAGCAATGGAATCTTTGGTTAGTCAAAAAAAATTTCACAATGTGCTCAATTTACTTCAGTTTCCAAGAATTTCTCGTAAAAAATGAGCTCTCTAGCTTCTTTTATAGTTTTTGACTAGCTTTGAGCTTGTCTAGACCTAGTGTATGACCTAGTTAACAATTAGGTTCCTATGCTATTTTGGATGCCCAATGAGCTCTAAAAAGAATGAAAATTGTTATATACATTGATCTAGCACTCCTCAAGCTCAAGGACACCTTGGCTTGACAAAAATGGAGTTGAACCTATGAAAAATGGGATTTTACAATGAGGTGGAGTGATAAAAATCACCACTGATAGTTATTGATTTGAAAAAGGAATTTCTTGACCTATTCTTTGGACCTTTGTTGAATTCCTTGTTGACTTGATGCTGCTTGTCCTTCTCTCTGTCCAGATTCCCTTTGACTTGCCCGCGTCATGCTCCCTTGTCTTGATAAGCCTGCTGGACCTCTTTGGCTATAGCCAACACCTCCCTCTCTCATGTCTATTGTCCTTGATAAACCTTTGTTGTGGTGGGTATGAAATGTAGTGTTGTACAATGTCAAATACAAATTCATGTTCACTGAGGTGAAGATGGTGTGCTAGATTTTTCATCAAAAGTTTTGAGTCTACTTGACTTGGAACGTCTGAATAATTGCTCAGCATGCAATGCTTGCTCCACTGCAAAGAGATGCAATGGATGTGTGGGCCTTTGAATGAAGATTTCAGAATGGTATTCCCATAACCTTGTGGAGAACATTTCTTTAAATGTCTGCTTCTAACAAGAAGGCATGTACTTGATTTTGGTGTGCCAAGAATAGATGGCGGTGATGGATGGGGTCTTACTCATATCATAAGCCAAATTGAAATTACCTTCATTGAATCCTGAAGCGGATATGTAAGGAGCCTCGATGTTTTTGAATGTTTTGAAGATGACAACCATGAGCTCAAATATTTTTATACACATCTTTGCAACAATATCTGGTACATTCTCGAATCTCGGGGTCCAATGGCGTATTGTTGAGATCATATAAGCAACTATAGGTGTCCCCTGTGGTGGAGCAAAGTAAGGGTAATTAATCCAATTGGAGCAACCTTTAGTCGTATTTACCTTGACTGCAAACTCGGGCCATGGCCTTTAGTGGGGTATCGAGTAGTATCATGGATTTTATTTTATGTACAAGGGTGCACTGGACCACGTGTGCATAATTTTTGGATATGTCTCTAGTAATCTTGCACACCGGTGTGGTTGAAAGATTGTGCCTTTTATTGGTGACTCTGGGAGGTCCTTTAGCTCAAATTGAGTTGCAAAAGTCGATTCTTCTCTCGTCACCCATTTGATCTATATGTTTTAGTCTATGAGAAGTACAAAATATGGTACATATTGCAACTCAAATGTAGTGATGAGCTGTTCATGGGACATATTCTAGAAGTACATGGAATTGAGGACCGTTTCCTCTAGATTTGATAGTGATTGAATTTGAACAGCCACCTGATCATCATATGTTGGGCCTACTTCTTTGACGTGCTTGAGAAATCGGGGTACTTATGTGGTTTCCTTTAATTTATGGCTTGTTAAGGTCATACTCTTAAAGTGGTAATTGGAACAACTTTGTGAGCTATAGTATCGATATGCAAAAAAGCTTCTTGTAATGTATGTGCTAGTATCAAATGATGTGGTATTATATATGTTGAGGCTTGAAAATACTATTTTATTTTTTCATGTTGAGTTACTCAAATTGTAAATATCAATGAGAACAATTATCTATGCGTCTAGAGTGCCAAGCAATATGTCAAGAGGTTGTATATCTTTTTTTTATAGCAGTATTGCCACTGCTCTTTGGAATTGGAAGTTCTAATGGGAGGTACTGGATCATTACATAGCCTTTTGTTCCATGAAATATATTTTGTCTAGCTACTTCGTGAATCTGATGCAACAAAACAATGGTTTTTCATGGAACTTATTGAAAAAGAAACAGTGTTTTCCACTATGGGATACGAAAGTGAGCCTTTTTTGCAATTTCTTATCAAATTAAAAGAAGAACATGTCTTTGTTCTTGTTTTTTTTATGAATCAGTGTTCCTTATGGGATTATGTATTTTGCCATTGGTAACATGTAGGGGTGTCAAGGGTAGCTCTACCTAAACATGGGACTTTTTAGGTACCCATGTCCAAGTAACTCTAGGTGTAGTTTTATGTGTGGATGTGGTGAGAATAGTTTTCATCCTAGATGTTGGTGGGGTGAGTCCCTATGAGAATTGATTTGATCCTAGGAGTTTATGCACTGCTACTTGAGCTTATTTGCAAGTCTTAGGCACCCAAATTTGTCTAGCATTGGGGCCAGCCTTCATTCATTTGGTATATATTCATGGTCCTCTTGAGGGGTTAGAGGGTCAGTCACTCTCTTGCCACCAATTTTCTTGCACTTCATAATTCTCCCTATTTCGAACTGATTTTTGAGCATGCGTTTTGGTGGTCTGCTCCATCCGCTTCTTGGGTTTCCATGCATGTTCTACCTTGACCATGTTTCAAAAAGGAGGGAGTTCCATCTTAGCTTTTGCTACTTCTTCATGACTTGAATCGTTCTACATCATAGAACTTTGCACAAGAATATCATGTTTATCTTCATGTACATTCTTGGAAGGACCAAGAATTGGTCCTTGACTTGATTTAGTGAGTGCATGGTTTGCAAGTTTGGCTGTAACACACCGTTGGTTCTCTCAAACCTAAAGAGGTCTACTTCTTAGGTCTAAGTTGGCCAAATGGTCATATATCCAATCTTGACCCAAGATAAGAGGCTCTGTGAGTTCTCATCTTGACACACTAGCACTTTAACTACCATATGGACATCTTGAATGGAGATGGGAAGCTCCATCTTGCCCATGCAAAGGGTTTCCACACCTCCCAATCCTATGAGATAAGCATCAATAGGATTGATGCTCAATTGCAGTTCTTCATAGCGAGAAAATCTAACTGCACTAGTGGTTGCACCTGGTAAATTAAGGCTTTTATAATCCTCTCTTTCTTGCCTTTAGAAAGGAACGTCTATTGATTATTCTATGATGATTAATGCTCCTAGTGTGGCATATAGCCATGTGATACCTTGGTTCCTCATGAACATTTTGCCTAGGTTGATCTCTACCTTATCTTCTCAATTTCATGTGTCAGATGCATTCTAAGGCTTTTCCCTGAGCTTCTTTTTGAATTCACCTTTCTCCTTCTTTGCGCTTCTTTACTATGTTGGGTCCACTCAACATTTCTTTTGTTAGGGGTTCTTGATATAATTTGACTTTGCATCCACTGATGTAACTTAGCAGTCTATCACCCTCTAGAGTGCTTAGCTGGACAACTCCACTTGTTGATATTCTATTAATTATCATGGGTCCATAGCCACACATTTCTAATTTTTTGGCATGGTGCTTTAGCATATGCACCAAGACTAAATCTCCTAGCTTCAAGCCCTTATCTTTTACATGTGCATCAAATTAAGCTTTTTGTCTTTTGGTTGTTTGGCATATGCATTAGTGCCTAAACAACATCGCAGGAAATTGGATGATAAAGCAGCAAAATGTATTTCTGTTGGGTACAGTTATGAAAGCAAAGGCTATTGTCTGTATCATCCACAGACTAGATGCATTTTGGCTAGCCATGATGTTGTTTTTATGGAAGATGTGATTCAGCCTTTACTTTCATGTAAGAAGGAGACATCTGCTAGCTCCAAAAACATGTATGATACTTTGCTACCTCTTACCAGTAGTTGGTCTTAAACGAGTCTCTCCTAGTCATTCTAGATAAAAAATTCTAAATGAAAGCTCATGACTGGTCCATTGATGCCTTGTGCTACCTTCAAAGTGGGTATGAGGAAGTCTAAGGGCAACACTGCATTCTGACCAAGCACCATTTGAAAGGGGTTGGCATTGAGTACCATTTTTTAGGCCACTCTATAAGCCCAAATAACATGATGCAATTGTTTGTCCCAATCCGAACATTTATTGTTCACTAACTTTGTTTGGACAATGCATCGGATCTTATTTGTGCTTTCTGCTTGTTCATTTGCTTGTGATTGGTACGAGGCCAACTTATTGTGAATTAACATGAATTGTTGTAACAAGTATTCAACTACTCATTCAAGAAGTGGGTACCATGTTAATTGACTAGTTCTATTGGCAACCTGCATATAGTAAATACATTGGCAAACAAGAACTTGGCGGTAGTTTGTGCATCGTTCTTCCTAGTGGCTTTCACTTCTACCCATATGGTTAGATAGTATGTGGCAACAATAATGTATTCAACATGTGAAATCTTAGCTAGGGGATTAATAGGACCTATAAAGTCTATTCCCCACTTGGAGAATGCACATTTTCCCATCATGGATCTTAGTGGCATCTCGTCCTTGTGTATCACATATTGAGTTCACTAACAAGTGTCACACTGCTTCTGTCACTCTAGCACAATGGCAAGTACCAACATGAGGCAATCCACCTCATAATTATCAATCCAAGAAGACATGAGGAGGGTATGATGACCGTGAGCAAGTGAGATGCACAAGTACATGAGTGAGAAGCACACAAGCATGCACACACATACACACACACTCACACACATGGCAAGACAAAGAGATGACGCAATGGAGTCCTTAATTAGTAAAAAACAAGAATACAAGCTCTTTTTCACTTCAATACCTAATTTGCTACCCCAAAAATCAGTTTTCTAGCTCATTCTATAGTTTTGGACTAGATTTTGGTCTTGTCCTGACCTAGTCTCTACCCTAATTAAAAATTAGGTTCTTAGGCTATTTTGGAGGCTGAAACAAGCTCTAAAAAAGTATGAAAATGGATACATGGGTACTTCTAACACTCCAAAAGTTCAAGGACTCCTCGGCTTGAACAAAATGGATTCTAATATACCAAAAATGGTATTTACAATGTTAATGTAGTTATAAAAATCATTTTTGAAAAAGATTTATCCTTTGAAAAATTGTATAGGCCTAGTTGCCAGATCTTTGTTGACTACTCTGTGTGCTTGGTCCTTCTTGAATCTCCCTCTGCTCAGACTCTCTTTGATGGCTTCCGTGTCTTGTAACACCTTGGATGCCTTGGTTGTTGCCAACCCCCCTCTCTTGCGTCTATCATCCTTGACAAACCATTATTGTAAGGAGTGTTTGATGTAATATTCGACGATATCTGTGGCTGGATGATGTTATTACAACTACAGTCCTCATGCTAGATTTATCATCAGCTGATCCAATCTATTGGACCTGGAACATTCAAATCTGGGAGTCATAGCTTATTGGCATGGATGGCTTGTTCCAATGCAAATAGATGCAACAGGTGGGTGGGTTTGAGAATGGAAATTTTAGAGTGGTAGCTCCCAGAACCGTGTTGAGAACATCTCCTCAAATGTCTACTCGTAGCAAGTAGGTAAGTACTTGATGCATGCATGCCAAGTGTAGATGGTGTTGATGGAGGGGATTTGTTTCATATCATATGCTAGATCACGTTTTGCTTTAGAAAAACCTAGGGCCAAAATATATGGAGCTTGGACTTTTCAAAAAGTTTTGAACACTACTGTTATTAGCTCAAAAATCTTCATACGCATCTTTGCAACAATGTCCAACACATTCTTGAATCTTGCAGACCAGTGGCGTATAATAGATATCATATAAGCCAGAGTTGGTGGCCCTCTAGGGGGAGCAAAATAAGGATAGTTAATCCAATTGGAACACCCTTTATTGTTTTGTACTTTGGTTGCAAATGCCTGCCAAGATATGTGATGGACAATAGGACAATAACATGGGTTATATTTAACATATAATGGCATGTTTGACCACATGTGCATCATTTTAGGATAATCTATCAATAGTCACACATGCCAATTTGGTTTATAAATATGTCTCGCCTATGCCTTTGCAGGTAGATCATCTGGCACGAATTGAGTTGCAAACGTGAGTTCTTTTCTTGTATGCCTCTTTATTTCTACATTATAGTCTACCAATAATACAAAATATGCCATATATTGCTGTTTTGATGTGGTGATGGGGCATTGATGTGATAAGTTTTGGAAATAAGAGGACATGAGAACCATTTCTTCTAGATTGGACATTGATTGGATTTGTACCCCTATCCTGTCATCATGCATCTGGCCTATCTGTTCTACTCTCTTGAGCCAATCTGGTGCTTCAATTTCAAAAGTATTTCTACCCTCTTCAGTGATTCGCCCTCCAGGTATTGGCATGGGTTCATATGGTTCTTCAAAGGATTCTTTGATAGGGATTTCCACGACCATGTTTGGCTCTGGTTCTTCAATCAAAGAAGGTGGCCTCTCATATGGAAATATCATGCTTGGAGTTCTTCGATCCATTTCTTGAGGGTTTCCACTTCCTCTATAGTGTGTGGGAGGGTTGCAACCACCGACTTAGATGTGCTTATTGTGGTTAACTGCTTCTTGAGGTCTGCACACTCTACTTCCAACTTTTCATATGACTCTAGAAAATTAGCATGTTCCTTGAGTAAGATCTTGATGTCTTTGGAGGGAGCAAATTGAAACTTTGTAGGGATGATAGTTGTGCCTGGTGTTCCTTCCATAGCATCTTTGATATTATCTTGGTTCTGCTTCTGCAGTTTCTTATTTTCTTCCAGCGCTGCAGACATATGTTTCCTGAGAAGCCCTAGATTCCATCATAGTTTTGTGTTAGTTAGATTTTGCTCGTGAAGCATTGTCTCCAAGTATTTGAGAGCTTGGGCATCCACATCGGGTACCTTGGACTCCAATTCTGCATGAGCTTGTTTTAGTGTGAAGTATTTTGCGTGGAGGGCTTCATTGTCAGCTTCCAAAGCCATGACCCATGCTTGTAATTTTTGAGATTCTACCTAGAAGGCAGCATGCTGATCTTCTAGTCATTGATAGTCTTGTTGAAGCTGTGATACACATTGAATTATCATATGGAAAGTAGTATTTACAAATGCAGATGCAAAGAGAATAGTATTTAATGTAGGGAGAATGGGAATGGGGACGGGAATGGTGGATGTTGTGCATGATGGTACCGATGATGTGGGTGGAGGGGGGAGCGGGGATGGTGGGAGTGTGGGGGGAGGGGGAGGTGCAATGGGTGGAGAAATATTCATAGGATCAGATAGTGCAGTGCTTGTAGGAGTTACCATGTAAGTGGGAATGGTAGGTGAAGTGAGAGTGGTGTTTGCGTATAGTGAAGTGGATGTGAGTGTTTGTGAACCTATCTGTGTGATGGGGACATATATGAAACTTTCCATGAATGATATGTAGTGGGCTAGGGCTATGGTGGCGATTGAGGTATCGGGGAACATGGATGAGGTGACTGGGAAGTATGGATCATGGTGAAGGGGATTGTGTGAATAAGAGGTAACTTGGGGTACCTAAACTAACTTCAGTGGGTCTTGGGTGTCCTTCTATACTAGGTAGAATGGGGTGTCCAATTGCAGGCTCTACAAACAAAAATGGGGAAGTAAAAAGAGGGGTGGTGATAGAGGAAAAGAGGGTTGCATGAGAGGTCAGCTCATGGAAGGAGAAGGAGGTTCATGGGGTAGGGGTTTGGGTAGTCGTGGTTAATAGTATAGTGGTTTCGTGAGTGGTAGGAGGAGGTGGGGGGATGGGGGATGTTGGGATGGAATAGGTGACATTTGTACAAAAGTTTCCACAGTAAGATCTATGGTGGCTAATGAAATGGCCATTGGTTTTGTGGTTGCTTCTGGTTCAGATATGGGTATCTGTATGTCTTTGCCTGCCTATGACCTTGTTTTCACTCTTTGTTTATCATACCAGATTGAGCCATGTGCATCCATGTGTGGAACATGCTACTCTATATCAAGTGTCTTTTGTACCAGACTGGAGTGAACCATTAGTAGCATTTCTGAGGATGAAAACATTTGCTCAAGAGATCAATTTGGCTAGATGAAGGAGCTTAGAACAGGATGCATTAGACTACTCCCTCATTGGAAATAACTTATAAAAGCATGGAAGAGATGGGTACCTAAGGCTATGTGTCCAGGAGAGTGAACATCTCAAGATCTTGGAAACTGCTCACCAAGGTGTAGCAGGAGGACATTTTGGACCAGATCGGGTGATCAAGGCAATACTATTTGCAGGTCTTTGGTGGCCAACTCTTCACATGGATGCACATACCTACATGAAGAGGTGTGATGTTTGTCAGTGAACTCGATATCCTATACAACAAAGATGAGATGCCATTGAAACCTATGATGGGTGGACGTGAAGAAGTAAAAGCTACAATGAAGAACGATGCGCAAACGATGGCTAAATTCTTATTCAAGAATGTATTCACCAGATATGGATTGCCAATAGATTTAGTAAGTGATAGAGGCATGCACTTCTTGAATGAAGTCATTAAGAACCTTCTCCAAAAATTCTTGGTGATACATAAGAAGTTTGCCCCCTATCATCCAGAAGCTAATGGACAAGCTGAGAGCACAAACAAGATATTATGCAATGTATTGAAAAAATTGGTTAATAATAAATGCTCTGACTGGGACAAACAACTAAACCATGTTGTTTGGGTATACAGAGTTGCCTATAAAATGGTACTCCAAGCCACACCCTTTCAGATGGTGTTTGGCCAAAATGCAGTGCTACCCTTAGACTTCTTGGCACCTACATTGAAAGTAGCACAAGAGTATGACTAGACAGGCCATGAGCTCTCCTCTAGAATATTTGATCTTGAACAACTAGGTGAAACAAGATTGAGAGCAGCAACAGGAATTTATGCAGCTAAGAAAAGACAAAAGGCATATTTTGACGCACATGTAAAGGATATGGGCTTGAAAGCAAGAGACCTAGTTTTAGTCTACACTTTGAAGCAACATGCACGAAGAGGGGCTATGGATGAATGATTATCAATAGGATCTTAACAAGTGAAGCAGTCCAACTAGCCACTCTAGAAGGTGACATCCTACCTAGTTACACTAGTGGATGCAGAGTCAAGTTATATCAAGAACCCCTCACAGAAGGAATGTTAAACTGACTCAATACTGCAAAAAAATGAAAGGAAGAGGAAAAGCGAATCCGAGAAGATGCATAGACAGAAGCCCTAGAATGCATCCAACGCATGAAACTGAGGAGACAAGGTAGAGAGCACCCAGAGGATAATATGCATGATGCTTCTAATCATCACATGGCCATGTGCCAAGTCTCAAGCGTATGTTCCCATAGGATAGTTGATTGACGACCCGTTGTGACCCTAGAGGTAGGAAAAGGAGAGAGTGTAAGGACCATAAGAGCTTTGATTAATTCAGGAGCAGCCAATAGTGCAGTCCAAATTTCTTACTACCAAGAATTGCAATTGAAGGTCAATCCTATAGAGGCATATCTCATAGGATTGGGAGGTGTGGAAACTCCTTGCATGGGGGAGGTGGAACTTCCCCTCTACATTCAAGAGGTTCTAATGGCAGTCAAAGTGTTAGTGTGTGAAGACAAGGATCTTATCGAACCTCTTGTATTGGGACAAGACTGGATCTATGATCATGCGGTCAACCTCAACCTAAGAAGTGGACTTCTTCAGGCTTGGGCAGGCCAAAACTGCATCACAATTGACTTAAAGAATCAAGCCCTCTAGCCACTTGAAAAGGCACCAAATCCTGGTCCCTCTAGGAACCCACATGAAGATAACGATTCTATTCTTGTCCAAAGTTCTATGGTGCAGAAGATTGTCACTCATGTAGAAGGTGCAAAAGTCAATGAGGAGTTCCCTTTGTTTCCAAAGAAAATCCCAAGAAAGCAAGCAGGATGACACATGACACAGAGGAGGCCAATAATCAAGAAGCATGATCTACGACTGGCGCAACATAAAGTACCTCATGGCATGAAGCAGATCTAGAGTTGCAAGGGTGAACAACCCTCTATGCTAGAGACAAGATCCCAAGGATGCACCAAACGAGCTACACAGTTGAGGGTTAAAATGAAGAACTATCTAAGCACCAATCTAGACATACTATTTCTATTTGGGTCCCAAAGTAGCCAATGTAGGCCATCCCAAATGCTAAACAAATATGGGTGTCGAAGACTTGCTTACGAGTTCAAATAGCTTCACCTCCACTCACAAGATTGAATCAACACTCACAAGCACTCTTGGCACAAATCCCAGGGCAAACATCTACACTCCACACCATTACATCTTCGGTCATACCTAGGAATGCCAAGAAATGGGTACCCAAAAAGTCCCAAATCCAACACAACCCAGTTGACAAACCTTTACATGTTGTCACCACTAAAAGCTACGATCCCACGATCAAATTTTGGAGACTTAAACCCCGTATCAAACCCCTGACCCAATTTTGTAAATCAGTCCACTCTGATGTAGGTGCATTCTTAGTATAGTGCACATCCAAAAGCATGCATCTAGGGGAATCACTAACCTACTAACCAACATTCACACACATCACGAACACTTCACCCGCTAACCCCTAACCACTTTGGATATCATGTTAGTATTGTGGATGGAACACCATAACATCATGTTTCCTATGCAATGCTAAATGCCTCTCTTCTTCTAGTAGATAAGCATCAACATCTACAAGCATTACCATGGCAGAAAAAGCAGGCCTGAGCTCACAGGCAGGAGTAAGTACTATGGGTATTAATGTGGAGGGTCTACCTATTGACATGCCACCAACTGAATGACCTATAGAGCTGAGACACCTCCAACAAATACCCATAACAGACCCTCCCATAGGAATAACTGAGAGAGTCCATGCAAACTCTCACTGGTTCAATGGCATGTAGGGCCCTTAGGAGAGGCTAAGTATATATGGGAGTCCAAATTTGATTATGACAAGTCATGGGTACGATTCCAATTCTTTTCCAAAGAGTTCGAGACTCTCTAGAACACACCAGAACACACCGGAACACACCAGAACACACCAGAACTTCAAAGCATATGGCAACGCGCACGGTGGCGGAATACTTTGAAGCACCCTTACCCAAAACAGATTTTTTCGTTACTATTTGGTATCAACATTACAAGCAAGTGAGGAAAAGGAAAAACCAGGAACATTCGTTCTTCCTTCATTATTGGGAAACAATGAGTTAAAAAGGTTCAAACTTACGTTGGAATTGGTGAGCTTTGCTTTGAACATGCATGGCATGCATGTGCCCTCCGAGAAGGATGCTTTAATACCCACTAACATGAAGAACCAGAAACTACAAAAGCTAAAAGATATGGTGGCACTCACACCAAATGTGTCTGTCCCTCTCCGTATGTGCATGCAACATTTTGTATTTCCTAGTCAAGATCGACTCACTCAGCCAGGCCCACAAATGGATATGGTTCACTCTCTACTTGGCAAAGGGAGATGCACTACCGATTAAGCTTCCTATATGGAGCAAATAAAAGGTCATCTAGGAAGCTAGTGGTGAATGGTTGTTGTTCAATCACGCACATCATCTACAAGTGCGTAGCATACAATGTACCCATTGAATGCGCCTTAACCTGGTCACAACTACAAATGTTTGAAAGACACAAAACTTCCACACATCAATCCAAGCGCATGAGGGGCTGAATTCCCTGTGTCCAAAAACGCGAAGTCTTGATGACCTAGGAAGTCTCACCATGAGGGGATGCCACTGTGCCTCCCTTTACCATTCGAATACCCAGATCTAGAGATGAAGGAACATCACAAGCTGCCCCATTGGATCCCCCCCTCCCATTGAAATATGAATTTTCTACCATCGAAGACGTTGAAGGGATGTCTACCTTCGATTTTGAATCCTTCTTGCAGAATATGCAACTCTTCAATGTAGAATTCTTTTTAGAGACAGAAGAACAAGCCACCTCTTCCCAAAGATGGACAAAATCCACAAAATGCCGCCATGTACATTGGGATGAAGATCAACAGAGAACTTCATCTCAACAACCTGAATGCCCAAAGGGTGAAGAAGAGGATGAAGAAGAAGCAGAAGAAGAAGAAACCACCGTAGCCCTATCATATATGACAGAACTTTGAATATTATATCAGATTATGGAGCGAGTGTGGGTGCAACAATTACTCACTGAACCGAATAGTAGAATGCTCATGGCTCAGCTCTTGGAAGAAGCGAGAGTTGACTCTGAATACAGTGAAAGTCTCCTCTTGATGGAAGAAACATATGGGGTAGTGGAAGCAGTCGGATTAGCAATACAGAGGCCTCCCATTCAATATGATCCACAAAGACTCCAAACCAGATCACAATCAAGCAAAAATATTCAGATTCCCATCACCACTGTGGAGGAACCCACCATCACATATGAACCAATCGAGATAACCTCCCAAGCAGAAGGAATTCCTGGCCAAGAATCCCTAGTCACCCATGAAGAATCGATCGAGCCACTACCACCAACCCCCCCCCACCATCACCTCCTCGAAGAGAAGCTATGGATATCACCTCGACTACTCACCCCACCAAGCAAACCGTCATCTTCCTTAGTCCCACCTCTAGTTCCACCTTGTTTTCCTCCTTTGAAAACCCCATATATCATCCCACCACTGTTATAACCGAATCCTTCATGGATCTTGCCATAGGACAAGCAGCCTCCACCTGTTCAAGCTGAGGAGTCCTTGAGCTTGAAGAGTATTAGAATTAGCTATATGCCAATTTTCATAATTTTTAGATTCTGTTTGAGCCCTCAAATAAGCTCTAGAACCTAATTTTTAACTAGGCTGGAGACTAGGTCTGGACAGGGCCAAAGCTAGTCAAAAAACTATAAAAAGAGCTAGCGAGCTCATTTTTGGGGTTAGATTGTTAGTGATTTGAGCTTGTGTAAGAGACTTTTTGACTAATGCAAAGAACTCCATTGTTCCTCTCTTTGTTCTTGCCTTGTGTGCATGTGTGTGTGTATATGTGTGCATGTTTGTGTGCTTCTCACTCACACACTTGTGCCATCACTTGCTCATAGTCTTCATACTAGTCCTCACATCTCCACTGATTGAAAATTATGACATGGATCTCCTCACGTTGGTACTTGCCATTGTTGTACCCGACTACTTGGATTATTTTATCCCAAGGGGGGATCACCACTTCCAGATTTGCATGTTTTTTATAACTCTGATTAGGCTGGTTGCTATGATACTTGTATGTCCACTAGTGGTTTTTGCTTCATGCTTGGTAGTTCATGCATATCTTGGCTGAGCAAGAAGCAGCCTATTGTCGCCACTTCTAGTTGTGAGGCTGAGTATAGGGCAGCTTTCACAATGATTGTTGACTGTGTGTGGCTTAGATGCCTTATGGCTGATTTGGGCGTTGGTCAGTCTTCTGCCACCACCATCTTCACTGATAGTTAGAATGCATTGATAGTTACGAGGAACCCTATTGTGTACCTAAGTGGCAACTTAGGGACTTGTGATGAAAGAGACTATTCCTATATCACCAGCAAGTACATATAGTGGGGATGATCACACTTCAAAATTTTCAATCCGAAAAGTATATTGAACCTAACCGAGTGTATGAAGACGTGTACTTACAGAATGGTCAATGAAGTGGAATAGTTACCATTGCATGGAGATGAGTGCCATCACTCACATTCATCACTTACACAGGTGGAAATGGTGTCATGATACATGAAACAATAGTAAGCACAAAATAGACTTTTCTCTCAGCTCCAAACTCAAAATTTGGCCAATAGTGGGTTTGTTTCAAAGCTCTTGATGAGATGCATCCAATGGCGATACTCTTGTCTGATTCTAACAAACCTGATTCAAGTTATGGGCAAAAAAATGAGGTATGCAACTCACCTAGTCTCACCACACACCTCCTCAAGCTTCACACACATTACACACTTCAAAAAAGCAATGAAATGGGTAGACAACACTTCCATGCACTCAATTCAAACTACAATCACACATTCAAGCTCACAAGCAAGGAGATACAAGAAGAAGAAGAAGAAGAAGAAGAAGAAGAAAAGTTGAAAATATGAGTTCTCCTTTACTCACAATGGCCAAAAGTCCTTTACAAGTGTCACCAAGTGACTTATATACATGTGCCCTAACAATGGTCCTTTCACACAAGATACCATCACTTTTATTGGAAAACTCTAATCTCCTACTATGTTACAAGGATTATGATACAATTTTTGGGACTTATGGGCTAAGAATGGGACTGTCTTAGTCACTCTTTTCTGCTTTTTAGCCTGTAATTGTTGGAAGGATCTTGTTTACTTCTTTGTTTGCATTCCTCCAACCCTATTGCATTTTTGAGGCTTGTTTATTTCTTCTCACTGCACGCACCCAATGGCTAAGAATGTGACTATCTTAGTCACCCTCCTCAACTTTTCAGCCTCTGCCCCTTTCCAACTTTTGGTCTTAAAATAAATCTTTGTTTTCACTCTTTGAGACCTCCTTCTTTCATGTTGCAGCCTGATACGTGGCCCTACGGGCTTTGGGCAGAGGGTGCTGCTTCCTATTGAGCAGTTTTTCTTTTTGATTTTCTACTTCTTTGTCTTTTATTTGATTCTCCTATCTCTCCTTCCACACATCCCCCCTCCTGAAATCTATCATCCGCAACAGGCCTTGGAAGTTGACGGGATTACGTCTTGCATACCTTTTACTTTGTATCATTTAGCAAATCGGCTTCACATATCATTAATTGTTTCCATTGCTTTGACTTAACTCCATCGTGGGGTGCTTGTTTGTGGTCGACAAAAAAACTTAATTCATATGCTACAAGCCGTGCATTTAGATTGGTAGACATCTTTAGGAATATTTCTGCATCGATCTTGAAAAATCCTATGAAGAGTGCCTCTTCGAAAGTCTACATATAAGTGTTGGGCAAAAACATTAGTCTGGAATAGCAGGCCATGATAGTGATCGACTTGACATGATAGAAAGGTCAAAGATGAGTATCTCTGTTCCTTGATTTATACCAATGAAGTTCAAAAATGTGTATTCAGCATGCTTGAAGGCTTTTAGTACTGTTAGGATCATGCTAAGTATTTTATTCATTAATTTGATAGTGAGGTCAGGGACCTTGGTGTATCGAGATAACCAAAATTTGATTTTTCTCACCATGTAGTCTTCAGTGGGGAGGTAGTTATGTGGGGGGGGGGGGTAGTAAAGGAAAATTGAGACATTGTTTGTTTATTTTACCTTGACTTTGCAAGTCCCAAAATTGTGGATAATATCTTTGATGTGGCACAATACAAAAAGCTGGATTGACTTGGAGTGAGATCGTCTTCGACTGTTGCCTTAGCTTTGCAAATGATCCTCACTTGATTAGCATCTTGAATGCATTGCTCTGTGTATTTTTGCACTGCCTCTCTCCACTTGAGTTCCAGTGTTTTGTTGTCCGCTGTATATTTTGCTTCTAATTCAACATGTTTCCTTTGCTCTTGTTTTAATTGATCTTCCATTTCTAATAACTTTGCCTTCAGTTCCCATATTCCTTCTCCTTCTGTGATAGTGCTCTCAAAGGGTTGACTTAACAAAATTGAGTTCATTAACTCTTTGTTCCTTGTATGTAGGTTGTCTGCTTCATCCATATACACTTTTATTTGGGTTTCTAATAACTTGCTTTGATTGGTCAGTCACACTTTCTCCGTTCATACATTAATTTCTTGTTGCTTTTTCAATGTATTTACTTCCATTTGAAGTTTTGAAACATATATAGTTGTCTCTTTTAGTTTTTCTTTCAGCAACAAGTTCTCCTCCTGTAGATGATTGCATTCTTCAGCCTTTGTTGCCAATTGAGTTGTTTTTTATGTGAGTTCCTACTGAATACTTATATTCTTGGTTGAGAGCTCCTCGATCATGATATGGAATTCACTTTTGGCTTCAAATATTTCTACTTTTGCTTTATCTTTGTCCATCGATATGTTTTGGGTAATCATGGCTATGCCAATCATATTTCTGACTATTGGCTTTAGCTGATGCACATCCATATTAAACCATGTTTGTGATATAATGGGTTCTTCACATATTCGCGCATCTTTACTTTGTGAAACATGTAGTGTTTCTTGATGTGGCTACCTGATATGTAGTTGCACTCTTGGATCAGACCTTTCAATTGTGGTTGTGGTATCTTGTGCTTCGAGTTCCTGAGATTGCACTTTGTGAGAGTCAACTACCACATCCAAGGGTGATGGTTGAGCAACCACTCGGATTAGTATGGTAAGTTCTTGGTCTTCTTGTACTCTTGATATCTTGTGCTTGCTCGTGGTGTATGATTTTTTTGGACCTCGGGGATGATACCTCCTTGAGCAATATCATTGTTTGTTCATTTAATTGGATGGTGGACATCTATTTTGGTTACCCTTCAATCCTCGATTGGTATTATTCCATCTGCATGCTTTCCTTTTCCACTTGATGCTGTACTTGATTCAAATCATCCCATTCTTCTCCCACATGCTCATCCATGTGTATATCAGTATTGAGTGTATCATTATCTTGGGATGATTCATCTTCTGAGCTTGAATCATTTAAACCTAGTTCTTTGTACCTGTCTACTTGTGATATGCTTTTGCCTGCTTGTGAGGGTCTTTGTTGCTTACTTGACTAGTAGTAGTGGTGGCCTTGTGGTGTAAGGTTTACCTGATCTCTCGTATAAGCATGTGTTGCTTCGAATGTTGTAGAGAGGTCCCTTTTCGTAATGATTGGTGCTATTGTTAATGGTACCTTGTAGTGGTGGTCTTTACATATTTTGACATTTCAGTCATTGAAATCATAGGTCGCAAGCACTCTTTCATGTCTAAGGCCTGATAGATAAGTAAGGTTAAAGCAGAGCTCCCATTCAAAAAATTCTTATGTCCCCATGCTTTTTGGATTGGAATATCTGCTCTTGGGCATACGGGGTCAAATTGATTTGGTTACCAATTTGCTTCACTACATGGGATAGCAATTGCACTACCACTTTTGTGGGGCTATGTATCGATGCATATTTGGAAAACAAAAATGTTGATGCATGAGCCGTACTTCTTGTTCAATGTCAACTCTGTTAATGTCCAAGAAGGTCTTTTTCTTAGCCTCATGGCTTTAATCCTTCATATCTGCGAGACCATCCTTGGTCCAACCGAATGCTATCTTGATGAGCTCATGACTGAATCTAATAGTCTGTGATTCTCCATTTCTATCTAATACCAAAGCTTCTGGGATGGATGGCTTTTCAAGTACTGGATGCAGAGTATTCATTACTTGGGTACATGTTTGGAAGTCTAGTTTGTAGATAGGAATCTTCAAGTATGCTTCTATTCCAACTTGTATCCATACTTCCACTGTCCTTGGCATGTCATGCAAGATTCTAAATTCTTGAGTCATTAATGGAAATTGATGCTCTCTATCCATGATTTTGAGGTTTATTATTATTATTTTATAGTACAAGGTGTTTTCTATTCCCATGGAGGGAAATGTGCGCTCCTAGTGATGTAGAGATGCTGATGTGTCAAATGCATGGCCTTGTAATGTGGCCCTATTTTGCATACTCAAGGTGCATTTGTCTCAACATGATTGCGAAAGGAATTTTCTATCTTCATCAATGGTAATGCCTTTCTTAACTTTGGGATCCACATCTTCCTAGTTTTGATGCCTTAAATGTCCTTCTGGAATTGCCTGTGGAGTTATTTGGTTTCTCTATACTTTCACTCTTCACTCGTATCGTCTCGTGGTAGGAACTATTGTTTGTTCGCATGGTGAAATTTTCTTCATGTGAGTTCTTTGTCTCCGAGAAGGTTTCCTGGATTGACTTTGATCTCCAAGTAGAGTTTGTGGCTGCTCCTTGGTGGTCTTGATTGCTGTCTTGTGTATCCATATTTGGTTCCTTGACGATTGAGCTGCCCTCAGTTTCTTTGGTATCCACACTTGCACCATTTGTGTGGACCCATCTTTGATCACTTGGTTAGGTCATTGTCACTTTCGATTGAATTCCCTTTGGTTCTCCTTCATCTAATTGTTATAGTTGTCTCCTTGCGAATCCATATTTGCTACCTTCTGTTTCTCGTTGGTGGCAATTCTGTTTTTGGTTGTGGGACTCTCTATCTCTCACGAGTAATAAGAACCTTAGTTTGTCCCTCAAGTTGTCTAGATTGAGATGAAGGGCTTAATGGAGTGTCATGTGTAAGAAGATTGGGGGTTTTTGGGTTTGGGTCATGATTGGAAGCTAGTTGATCAGGGCTGGACAATGGTATAGATTCACATGCATGCATACATTCGACATCATTAAACTTTAGGCTGACCATTTTTAGAGGTTTCTCATCTAGTAGGCTAACTGGATTGTCACCTCGAATTCCTATATCTAGTATTGACCTAGCACTAATTCCTCCAACAAGTCCTCATCCTCACAGTCTAGAAGCTTTCATTGCATTGAATTGTTACCCAAATGCAAGGATAGGATAACTTCTCCTAAATATTCAATGGTGTTTCCTCCTATGCCCATCATATATGCCTTAGTTGGGGTAAGTTTTACATTTAGTTGCCGAGCTAAAGAAAAGCGTATGCAACTTAATGCTACCCCGGTATCAATCAATGCATCCACTAAGTGGTATTCGTGAGTTCCTAATCCTAGATTTAGGTAGGGTTGTCTAACTTGTCATCCTACATCTTTGGTTTTTGATGCCCTATAGTTTGCCATAGGTATTGGCTCCTCTCCTTGTGGATATCTTTCATCTCTCTCTCTCTCATCCATTCTTTTAGCTTCCATATTTGTTCCAATGCTTCAAATCATGCTTCTTCTCTAATTCTTTCATCATCTTCCCTTCGGTTCTTTGCATTCAGAAGTTTACTCATCATCTCATGTGTGAAGGGTTCTAAACATTTCTTCACGTGATAACCACTTATATAATTAGGTAAAATTTCTCCATCTCGGATGGCTAGGTTCATTGCTCCACTAGTAGAAATACGGTTGATTACCAACGGTCCATCTCTTCACTTTTGTAATTTTTTTGTGTGTTGCTTTAAAGTGTATACTAGGACTAAGTCACCTTCCTTGAGCCCCTTATCTTTAATATGGGCATCATAATATGCTTTTTGTTGCCTCTTGGATGCATAAATACCTGCTACTGCCTATAATATGGTCTCATGCAATCTTTCAATTTGATCCAATTGTTGGGACAACTCGTGTCTAGTCCACTCATGTTTTTCAGCTACTCAAAGAGTAGGAATCAAGAAATGAATTGGTAAGATTGTGTTCTGACCATACACTAAATTGAATGGTGTTGTACCAATAGCATTCTTGTATGCAACTCGAAAAGCCCATAAGCGTGATGTAATTGTTTATCCCAATCTGATCATCTATTATTCACAATCTGAGTTAAAATGGTACATAACACCTTTTTAGAACTTTTTGTCTATCCATTGGCTTGTGGGTGATACGGGGCCAATTTCTTATGAATTACTAGGAATTCATTCATCAAAGTTTCTATTACTTCATTAATGAAATGAAGTGTGTCCCTTGATCACTCACAATTTCATTGGGTAATGCGAATCTTGTAAATATGTTTTCGAAGAGAAACTTGGTAGTGGTTCTTGCATTGTTCTTCTTTGTGGCCTTTGCTTTCATCCATTTGGTCAAATAGTCCGTGGCTACTATTATGTACTCAACATGAGAACCTTTGGCAGGTGGGCTAATTGGTCTAACAAAATCTATACCCCACTTAGTGAAGGCTCTAACACTAATCATAGGTTGCAGTGGCATTTCATCTCTTCGGATGGGGTATTTTGTTCTTTGATAGGCATCACACCTGTGAGCATACATTATCATATCTTGATACAAAGTTGGCCACCATAATCCGGCCAAAAGAATCATTTTTGCAGTTTTATCTACCAAAAAATGACCTCCTCTGGCTCCAGTATGGGCCATCTTCAAAACATGCATATACTCATCTTTATGTACACCTAATCTTAATTGATTGTCCTATCCATGTTTATACAATTATTTTCTTATAAGGGTATAATCTTTACTTTGCTCCTCTAAAGCCTATTTTCTTGCTAGGTTTGCCCCTTCTAGGTATTCATGTGTCCTTAAAAAGTTCACTAAGGGTAAACTCCATCTAGGTGCTATTGTGGAATAGCATGGAATTGAGTTTTCCTCTGGTCTTTCCTCTTGACATGTAGGACAACTTCTTGCGTTTGAATGAACATCTTTTTGCATCTCTAGCCAATACACTCTCAACCTTTTTAATTCTTGCAGTGTTCCACTGATACTTCTATGTTTCTTCCATGGATTTATGTGGGCATGTCTAAACATGTCTCTTATTCATCCTCATCTACACAACTCAGAAGAAGTCCACTAGAATCCTAATTATATAGGCTTTGTGCCACAATGTGAAGATTCCTAGTCTTCCATAATTGTTGAGTTTGTTTTGAGTTAATTCTATGACTAGGTCCATGTGTGAGTATAGGTATCAATTTTTCAGCTCACTGTGGACAAACTTCCAAGTTAAAAAGATAGGTGTCAGGCAGATCATCCGCAACTCCAGTCGGGGGTTCTCCATGAGTCATTCAAGATAGGTGATCGGCTCTGACATGCATGCTTCCTTTCTTGACCACTACTTCAAAATCAAATTCCTTTAAGAGCAAAAACCATCTCACTAGTCTTCCAGTGTTATAGGGTTTATTGACTAGGTATAAAGATCCTAGTGATCAATAAAGAATTTGAATTTGTTTGCCAGTAAGTAGTGCCTGAATTTCTTTACAGTGTAAACCATTCCTAATCCCTCTCGCTCAGTGGTGGTGTAATTACGTTCGGCTTGGTTGAACTGCCTAGTAGCATAGGCTATGGGGTGATTGAGTTTCCCTTCATCTGTAGGCTATGCTAAGGTGCATCCTATGGAAAATTTGGAAGCATCCACATGGATATGGAATGGCTTGTTCCAATTCAATACTTTTAGAATGGGTGTTGAACTCAGTCTGCTTTTCAACTCATTGAAGGATTTCTCGCAATCTTCAATCCAATTGAACTGAGCCAATAAGCCATATAGAGGTCGGGCAATTATGGCATACATGTGGATAAATCTATGATAGTATCCACAATGTCCCATAAATGCCTGTACTTCTTTCGCATTTTTCAATCCACGTAGTTCTATAATAACTTTGATCTTGTCTTCATCTATGGATATTCCATTCTTAGACACTACATGTCCCAAAATTTTTCCTTATTGTAGCATGAAGACACATTTTTCTAGGTTTAAACAAACTTTGTATTGACTCCACTTTTCAAACATTCTCCTCAACTCGGGTATGTGATCCACTCTTTGAGAGGAATAAAGGCCTATTCAAGAAATTTGGGAATTATTCAAGTCCCATGTATATTACTTATTATGTTAACTTCTTAAGTTTGACCCCAACTTTGATACCCCATATATAATAAACTTATCCTTAATATTAAAGTGTCAATTTAATATACTCCAATCAAGAGATAATAACATGTTGTAGTGTGTGAATGAGTAAAAAAATAAAACATTGGGACAGAAAGACCTGTCTCAAAATCCTGTGTAATTCCCATTTTTCCTAAATAGGCCTTAATAGGTGCACAAATCATCCACATATACTTCCATGCTTTTCCTAAGGAATTCCTTAAAAACATGACACATTAATCTTTGAAAGGTGGCTGGAGCATTGGTTAGGCCAAATGGCATAATCCTAAAAGCATATACACCCCATTTGGTGGCAAATGCAATTCTATGTTGATCCTCGAGAGCAATTGCAACTTGGTTGTAACCAGAGAATCCATCAAGAAAACTATAGACTTCTTTGCCTGCCACTCTCTCCAAGAGTTGATTCGTAATGGGTAAGGGGTAGCTATTGTGAATAATGGCTGCATTAACCTTTTTGAGGTTAATGCAAACCCTTAATTTACCATTTTTCTTGGGTACAACTATCAAGGGTGACACCCACTCTGTGTGTTCGATTTCATATATAAATCCTACTGCCAATAATTTATCTATTTCTATCCCGATTTTGGTGGAGTATACATCATTGTAAGTGTATGGTCGTTGTTTCGAAGGTTTAGCTTTACGGGTCATGGGAATATGGTGTGAACGAATAGAGGGATCCACTCCTTTAAAGTCATTGTATGTCCAAGCAAATACATCCCTATAGTTTTGAATTAACTCTATTAGTTCTCGTTCTTCATTTTCTAACACATCCTTCCCGATGTAGGTGCATCTCTTCTCTTCCCCTTCTATGGTCACAGTGACTCTCTTGGTCTATTCCTTATTATCATATGCTATTCCTTCTTGTGCTCTTCATTTAGGCATTTGTATTGCAATTTTTCTTTCCTCTACTTCACATTTTTTAAAATGTTTGGGAACTTTGAACTATTCTTGTGGTGTATTCTCTTTCCTACTAGGATCTCCTGAATTTTTTTTTTCTTGTATTCCTTTTTGTTTTAGGGTTTCTTTATGTTCTCCCTCAGAGTGATGTCCTTCCTCCTGGGTCTTAGCCTCCATTTATATACTTTCATAATCTTTTGTCCATTCTTTCTCTATCCTCCTTCCTTTGTCTTTTGTAGTACAACTATTTATAGACTTACATCATATCCATCCTTGTCTATGCACTCCTTTAGGGTTAGGAGTTCCTCATTGACACACACATCCAATGTGGCCAATATCTCCATCCATCAGTGGCGCTCAAACTCTTCATCGGGGAACACTTGTGGCATATATGCTAGATCATCTACTAGTCTAGAGATTCCACAACCTAGTTGCCACGTTCGTCTTCTTTCTTCTTCTCTCTTAGCTGCCTTACACATCCATAGTTGGGTGTCCTCTTGCATCCATGATTGGTCTTCAGATCCCGCACTATGGATTGATAGGTCTTCCTCTTCTTTATGTACTGAGTTCCATTGTAGAGGTGAGACATCTCGGTTAGCATATGTATGTAGATTTATCTTCGTGGTTATGCCCCTATGTTGCACGTATATTGCGTCTCTTCCCCAATCTTGCACTACCCTTAGGGCTCTCATAAAAGGTCTCCCAAAATCATTTCATAGTTACTTGCTCTCTCAAATTGGAAAATGGCTAGCGTGTGCTCGAAGTCTACTCCACATGTTGTAAGTACAACATTCTCTAACAATCCCAATGGTTTTTTGGCATGACCATTAGCTAATTGTAATTCTATTCTTATGGGTCGTACATCTGGTTTTCCCCACTTCTCACATATTTCTTTTGTGGCTATTCCTACTCTAGCTCCTGTGTCTAGGATTGCTTTCACGGTGGAACCTCGAAAAGTAATAGGTATACATGTGTTAGCTTCATCTCCTTCGCTGAAATCTCCTACTTTTTCTATCGGGATTTGGATTGTACGGATGTCTTCATTGGCTTCCTTATTGACTGTCTTTGCTTCCTTTTGCCCCATTTGCTTAGCCAAGTTAGTCCATACTTGTGGTTTGATTTTCAGTAATTCCTTCAAAGTTATGGAGCACTGTACTTTTGTCTCCTTCAACTTTCGTGCTATATTTTATGTTTTTTCTTGAGATTTCTCTTCCTTTTGTTCTTATTGTTGGGGTATGATAAAGCTCAGAATTCCACTCATACTCTCCCATGTAGTTAGGTAGAGTGTTTATGCTTTCCAATTCCTCTTTATCTAGTTCCGAACATTCCTCATGGTTTATCTCTTGGTTCATCATTCTTGGGTTCTTGGATGCATCTAACTCTTCAAAAGGCGGATCAATTCCCTTAGTTTTCCTCCATCTTTCTTCCTGGACTCTAGCCCATAGGTTTTAAGGCCAATTAGCTTCAACTTCTCGGATCACATAACTTCTTTCATGGTTTTGAGTGGTTACACTTTTGGCTTTCTCCATCATCCTCCTTTCTTCCAAAGATCATGTACTCCTAAACATTCTTGAAATCCTCTATCAGATATCCTTGTTTTTGGGAGACTTTGGATAGGTTTCTCTAGTGTGTTTTGAGAAATTTCAATCAATTTTTTGTAGATCTCTAGCCTTTCTCTTTCCAAATCTCCTCTCGGGTAACTTAGTTTATGTTGTTCCAAGTTTGGTCCTGCTTTGATCTTGGATTGATATGCTTTTATCCACATGGCTAGATCTTTGGGCATTGGATCAACTAGAACCAACCCAGCTTGTTGTTTTCGCTAATCTTTCTCCTCTTTAATAGAATCCTTAATGGTTATAGGATTCTTAGATTGATTTGGCTCTTCTTTGCTCTTCTCTTCCTCCTTCCTTTGAGTCCACTTGTTTCTCACCGTGTACACATCTCCTAAGCATTGGCATCCTCAGCAGGGTGCTGGGGTAATTCTTTTGTCCTTGGACACCTAATTTCTTGGCCACTAATTCTACAATCTCCTCCACATTGTTGTTTAAACTAGAGATATTGCTAGAATTATGGTCACTCTTATTCTTAGTTTGGGGGATCTTCAAGTCTTCTGACAGGTTGTCTTCCAAGTCTATAACTTCCTTCAAGCATTCATTCAATGTTTCAAATCTCTTTACATAGACTAGTGCTCTTAGAGATCCATTGACTAATCCTTCCAAAAATAATGAGATCATTTTTTGTTGTGTAGGCCTTTCCTTTGTGGGGCATCTATCCACATATTGCCGAGACCTCCTAAAGGTCAGAAAGTAGGAGAGTGTTTGAAGCTATGAATCAAAGATGAAGAGTTATTCTTAATGCCAATGTTTGTGAATTCTTTAATCATTTCCTAAAATACTTGTTCCATATTTAGGAAATTATTGGGTTCAAGTGGTTGGAACCAGGCTTATGGTAATCTACATTATCCGATGGATTATCATACTCTACTATGGAAAAATATCAGCATAAACGTATTGTAATACATTGTGTACTCATCACGAAAGCACTTGTACTATTCTATTGCATTCATGCAATCAAGTACAACATTGTAGCATCTATGATATGTGCATTCTCATCATAAAGATACCGAACATTTTTATACTCTACACAGTACAAGGAAGAATGTATAATGACTAGAAATGCACTCTCTCATCCAATAGTGATATTATAATCTATGTGTTTGATCCACCCGATGATCTGCCTTCAACATATAGATCCCGATGTGAGGGCTGAACACTTTGCATCATGGTGATAGGAACATGCTCATCAAAGGCATCTTCGATATGCATCTCTCTCTCTCTCTCTCTCTCTCTCTCTATATATATATATATATATATATATATATATATATATATATATATATATATATATATATATATATATACACCAACCATTCATGATTACATGGAAGAACTTGGTTTGTATGTGCTCAATCAAATGATATTCTTTGGCATATCTATAACAGTACCTACACTCGGCAGTAGACTACGTTCAAGCTGTGTATGTTTTTATATGTTGTGATTGAAAACATATTTCGCATACTGATATGCAATCAGCATATATAACTTTATGCACACCAAATTCATGAATTCATCGGGACATATAAGCTATCTATTGAGGGTGGAGAGTGCAGACATCATATGGACACGTGAAGGTTCATATGTTGAAGTGCGCTGCCAACATTTTTAGGCTGGAGATATCTTTGAAGCTTGTCATCGAATCCGAATGAAGCTCGTCATTGCTTGACACATATACTTATGTTTGCATATGTCATTTGCTTATGTTTTATGTGTGATATGTACAAGTTGCACGTATTTTCTACACTTGTTTATTTCTTCAAGTGATGGTGACACAATTAACTTCAATGATTTTACGTAAAGTGCATAAACCATGGAGTTGTATTTTATAAAGTTGTGGTGCTCCCGCTCATACAAATGCCCTTATGGATAACAGCTCTACACATATTTGAAAAGGGGTTCACATGCACATCTTCCATTACAAGAGGTTTATGAAGATCCAATGTTCTTTTTGTAGCTTGAGTACAACATATTGAAGTTCATTGTTATTCTTATGATGCAACTCAAATGGGATCATGTTTTCGCTTATATGCAACTCTTGGAGTTAATCTTTACCTGTCACTCATCCAACATACATTTCTGCATTATTTCCACCCCCTCACAATGGTATCATAGCCTTCCATAACCGTTCTTGACCTTCATTAACTCTTGCCATTTTTAAAGCTCATTGAAGATGTATTGTACATCCATTGTAACCATTTACTTGAACAAATCACCTTATATTTGTTTAATTCTATTTCAAGTTTTTTTTGGAAGATCTAGCACTGAAGGAGACTACCATCATCAAGCTATGAAGGAAGATAAGAAGTGAAGGAGCATCGACTTTCAAAGGCAATCTTGAATATTCGACATCAAAGAACATCATCAAAACAAGACATCTCATTGAAAGCTAAATTCAAGGTTCATCAACAAGGACATCTTGTGAAGGATTACAAATGATTTCAAAAGTGAAGATGGTTGAAGACTAAGCTCTTAAAGGATTATACAACAACCAAGGCCCAAGGATCGGAATTGAAGTTCAAAGGCTATCATTGGCCTCAAAGCTCCTACACATTGAAGTCCATTAGCTCCAAGATTCCACAACTACAACAAGAGGGTGGTCGCTACATTGGAAGAATTTATTAAGTATTGTACATAAATTTGGTTTTTCACTTGATAGTATTCTCTCTATGATCCTTGTGAACTTAAAACCATGGTTAAGATCAATGCTTTACATAGATCTATCTTGGAGATACCCATTCTTTAGCATCAACCTCTTCTAAGCTTTCTCATATGAATCCATATTTCAATGATCATCCCCATTTTAAATTGATTATCTACCACATACATTTGTATCAAAAGAATATCTTAAAAGATATCTCTTATAGCCCTAGTCCATCTTACATTAGCTTCTCAAAGCTATGTCTCTCTTGTTTGAGACTTGTTCAAACAAATAGAAATTGTATTTGCAATCAAGTGCTACTCAAGCACTCCTTTCATTATCAAAGAAGTTTGGAAGAAGAATGTTCAAGGTGTTCAAGACAAAGACCATAGAAGTCACTCTTAAAAGTCTCGTCCATCCACTAGAAAGGTTTACAAAACTTATTGAAGCCCACTTCTCCACATCCATTGGAAGAAGTAAAAGAAGCTTTTGGCTAAAGGAAGACTTCCAAAAAGCAAGAAGAAGGACATGCATCCAATTCACTCAATCAAAGAAGAAGACTTCCACATAGTAGGAAGAAGAAGGATGTGCATCCAATAAGAAGGCTTCCTCATAGTAGGAAGAAGAAGTACATTCATCCAATATAAGAAGAAGACTTCCTCATAATAGGAAGATGAATAAAGTGCATTCAATGCTTGATACAAAGGTAGAAGAAGGTTATTCCACTTGAAGTCTTATAAGCGCTTTATATGTGCTTTCATAAGTCACTATGACTTATATTCATCTACAAAAGCAAAACTTTGGATATACTCTCATGCATTAAGAGTCATATTAAAAGACTTGACATATACAAGGGCTGCATATTATCACACAAATTTGATTTCTTTGTAAAAGCATAGTCAAGGTAGTCATGTTGGAGCAAACCCCCTTCATCATCAATCAATGTAATGGACCAATACACACAATCGATCACAATACAAGTGGTGTGAGCACTTGATAACAAGCTATGTAATGTTTTTGACTTACACACATAGAAGGTGAAATCATTGATGGAGAACAATCAAGAAGTTGGGATCTTGATTGGCTTCATTTCTTTATCAAACAATTGAAGGAATATAATCACTCTAGAGCTAGAGCCTTGCTTGCTCCAAGATGAGTGTGAAAAAACACAACCTCTAAAATTTGCAATAGGACAAAGTTACGTTGTTATACATAGATCGCAAAAGCCATAGTTAAATCCCTTTGTTGCTTTGTAACTTGTTTTGAAACTTCATCATATACTTTGGTCCAAGTCACCATCATCATGAACTTATCTATCAAGCTCGTGTACTTCTTTAGTAGTATTTTATATAAATCAAGTAACACCATGCAATAGGAATTATCATATCGAAGGGGAGTTACTCTTGGAGATCAACCACATGAAGCAAAGATTACTCTTGGAGATCAATCACATGAAGCAAAGATTGCTCTTGGAGATCAACCATATCAAGAAAAGACTACATTCTTGAAGATCAACTACATCAAGCAAAGACTACACATTTGAAGAAAAGGTCAACCACTCATTTGAGGAGAAGGTCAATCACAACAAGGACTACACTTCTAAAGAGAAGTTCAAAGACATGAATTAAGGAATACATAGATGGATAACATTAAATCAAAAGGCCATCAACAACAAGGGGAGAAAGGAAGCTACTACTTGAAGATGAAAGACAATGATAAATCAAAGGAATCAATCAACAAAGGCTAATTCAAAAGGAGCTCTCTACATCAAATGGTCAAGAAGGAAAAGCCATCAAGGGCAAGAAGAAAGTCATCATCAACATGAAAAGTCTTGAAGATAATCAATACAATGGAAAGGCTATTACTTCAATCAAGGAGCCTATATATGCAAGAAGAGCATGGAGCAAAGAATAGAGAAGAAGGAAGCAGAACCAAATATAGAAGACAAGATTCAAAGGCAAATGAAAAGTTAGATCAAAGGGGAGATAGCAAAAAGAAAAAAAAAAAGCAAAGCAAAGAGAGAAAGGGGCCAACATCAAATATGATCGGTAGAATTTGAAGATTGAAGGGGAGCTATTCGAGCAGGAAATCTCCAAATCCACCGCTCTTAGCAGTTTCCATTTTTTCATAAGAAATCCATAAGAAAAGCTCATAAATTTCTCATATGACCCTAGTCTTAAGAAGTATTTTCATATGAATCCACCCTTAGAAGCTTTCCATATAATCACGCATCAAGCACAAAAGATAAAGTGAAAAGTAATTCCCTACAAAGTAGGCACTTTCCAGACCTCTTCTTAAATCAATGTTATCACATTTCTATAAAGAAATGGATGCCAATGATGAAGGGAGAATTTCCTTGAATCAAGGAGTTATGCTTGGAGTTTATTTTTAGAAAGAAACTGACGTGCACAAATTCCTTCCACTTTACACCATGCGTATATAAGAACCATTATTTAATACAACAGATTCGAGACTCTATTAGATAATGTCATATAATTTCATCGACCCCTTGCTTGTCTTTCTTTTCTCTATGAGGTATCAGCTTGATGTTTGTGAAGAGATGGATAGATATGTGTTTGAAGATGAAGCGGTGTTGCAAAATCCCTCATCTACACCAGCCAAATGAACTCCAGGAGTATGTGGTGGGCCCTTTTATCTTTCCAATGGATGTGTTAGACACCCTATGTACTTTGGAAGATCAATCTCAAAAAGAAAGATCAAAACACATGAGCTGGAATTAATTGAGAGGTGAAAAACTTGCTATTTTGATTCATACACCTGTCTAGTGTTTTGAATAATTCTTTGAGCACAACAGCAATTAGCTTAATTCCTTTTGGGTAACTCTAATTAACTTAGAGAGCTAACATTTAAGAGTAATCTCCTCAGAAATAGTGAATCATAGAATGAGAATGAAGCTTAACAAGTTATGACATCATCCCGATTTTCATGGGCTTCAACAGTACTTAGACCAGAGAGCAAAAAAATGATCATAACTCAAGATTCAAATATTCAATGGTTATGAAATTTTGTATGCTACTACTAGACAATATGGTGAATTCAACAAGCTTTGAATCATGCAATGTGATGGAGTACACACGGAGAAACAGCTGTGACAAGTTGACTAAAAAAAATAAAAAATCTGCAGAGAAGTGAATATGGACAGACAGGGTTGACTTCAACTGAACATAACTCAAGATTGAGAACTCCAATAGCAATGAAATTTTGTGAGAATATAGTAGAATCTAAAAAAGAACTTTAGCAAGTTAGATAATTGAAAATGATGCATCACATGGAGAGAAATGATCTCTGCAATCTGACTGAAAAATCTGAGAAGCATATTAGTATTGAACAGTAGACTCACACAACCATGAAGATATGAACTTGTATGATCATAAATATGAATGTATGTGTAAGTTCATGAAGATATGAACTTACACATACATGTGTGTGCCTTGTATCCACACTTGATATAACATATATCTCAGCTTATGGATGCCTCTTAAAGTGGGACTAAACTTCCATGTACATATAGAGAGTTTTGGAGCCAAGATTTGAATTTGAATCTTGCTCACCTAAAAGTAGTTTCCTAATTTTTAGAGATTGATTGATTCTCCAACCTCCAAATCAAGAATTCGTGGCTTCTCTCTCTATTTTTATCAAGTGCACTCAACCACTTTTAATTCCTTTAACTTTTACATCAAGTAAATGATCAAACAATTACAAGGGTGAGTTCAAAAGTGAACCCTTAGATTTCCATACCTTGTCTTCTCTTAGAAACTCAAGCCAATACTTAGTCTTGTAATGGATTTGTTCCAACAATGTTAACTATGTATCTCTATTTGTTATGTACTGTAGCTTATCCTATCCCATGGAGAGCATGCTCATCCTTCGATCATAAACCCTCATGCATATACATATATGATCAATGTCTGTTGCAGTCGATATCTGTGATAGTTATCACTATTGGTAATATGATATGAGATCATAGCAACATAAGTAATTCATTTGGTGGTTACCTTTATGGTAATCTACATTGTCCGATGGATTATCATACTCTGCTATGGAAAAATGTCACTATAAACATACTGTATTTACATTGTGTACTCATAAGGAAAGTACTTGTACTATTCTATTGCATTCATGCAATCAAATACAACATCATAGCATCTATGATGTGTGCATCCTCATCATAAAGATACCGAACATTTGTATACACACTAGAGTATAATGACTAGACATGCACTCTTTGATCCAATAGTCATATTATAATCTATGTGTTTGATCCACCGGATGATCTACCTTCAACATATAGACCGCGATGTGAGGGCTGAACACTTCGCATCATGGTGATAGGAACATGTTCATCAAAGGCATCTTTGACACTCATCTCTCTCTCTCTCTCTCTCTCTCTCTCTCTCTCTATATATATATATATATATATATATATATATATATATATATATATATATATATATATATATATATATATCATGATTACATGGAAGAACTCGGTTTGTATGTGCTTAATCAAATGATATTCTGTGGCATATCTATAACAGTACCTATACTCGGCAGTAGACTACGTTCAAGCTATGTATGTTTTTATATGTTGTGATTAAAAACATATCTCGTATACTTATATGCAATCAGCATATATAACTTTATGCATAGCAAATTCATGAATTCATCGGGAGATATAAGATATCTATTGAGGGTGCAGAGTGCTATAAGAATTTACGTGTAACATCATGCTGTAGACATCATATGGACATGTGAAGGTTCATATCTTGAAGTGCGTTGCCAACATTTCAAGGCTGGAGATATCTTTGGAGAGTATCATTAGATCCGAATGAAGCTTGTCATTGCTTGACACATATACTTATGTTTGCATAATTCATTTACTTATGTCTTATGTCTGATATGTACAAATTGCACGTATTTTCTACACTTGTTTATTTCTTCAAGTGATGGTGACACAATTAACTTCAACGATTTTACTTAAAGTGCATAAACCATGGAGTTCTCTTTTATAAAGTTGTGGTGTTCCCTCTCATACAAATGCGCTTATGGATAAGAGCTCTACACATATTTGAAAAGGGGTTCACATCCACATCTTCCATTACAAGAGGTTTATGAAGATCCACTTGTTCTTTTTGTAGCTTGAGTACAACATATTGAAGTTGATGCAACTCAAATTGGATCATGTTTTGGTTTATTTGCAACTCTTGGAGTTAATCTTTACCCCTCATTCATCCAACACACGTTCCCGCATTATTCCACTCCCTCACAATGGTATCAAAGCCTTCCATAACCCTTCTTGGCCTTCATTAACTCTTGCTATTTTTAAATCTCCTTGAAGATGTATTGTACATCCATTGTAACCATTTACTTGAACAAATCACCTTATATTTGTTCAATGCTATTTCTAGTTTTTTTTGGAAGATCTAGCACCGAAGGAGGCTATCATCATCAAGCTATGAAGGAAGATAAGAAGTGTAGGAGCATCGACTTTCAAAGGCAATCAAGCTTGGATATTCGTCAATGAAGATCATCATCAAAAGAAGACATCTCATTGAAAGTTCAATTCAAGGTTCATCAACAAGGACATCTTGTGAAGGATTACAAATGATTTCAAAAGTGAAGATGGTTGAAGACTAAGCTCTTAAAGTATTATACAAACAACAAGGACCAAGGATCAAAATTGAAGTTCAAAGGCTATCATTGGCCTCAAAGTTCCTAAATATTGAAGTCCATTAGCTCCAAAATTCCACAACTACAACGAGAAGGTGGTCGCTACATTGGAAACATTTATTAAGTATTGTACATGAATTTGGTTTTTCACTTGATAGTATTCTCTCTATGATCCTTATGCACTTAAAACCATGGTTAGGATCAATGATTTACATAGATCTATCTTGGAGATACCCATTCTTTAGCATCAAACCTCTTCTAAGCCTTCTCATATGAATCCGTATTTTGATGATCATTCCCCATTGTAAATTAATTATCTACCACATACATTTGTATCAAAAGAATATCTTAAAAGATATGTCTTATAGCCCTAGTCCATCTTACATTAGCTTGTTAGAGCTATGTATCTCTTGTTTGAGACTTGTACAAACAAATAGAGATTTTATTTTCAATCAAACGCTACTCAAGCGCTCCTTTCATTATCAAAGAAGTTTGGAAGAAGAATGTTCAAGCTGTTGTTGGAAGTGATGGCTGGATGCAATCAGAAGATCAAGCTGGTGCTGCAAATCCTGCTTCACACCTGCCCTCCTTTCTCTTCAGATATGCTTAGGAGACTCCTTGAGCTTCCAAATGACACCAAAATATGCTATATGTACTTTGGAAATGAGTTGAGTAATGATTAGATCAAAACAGACTATTTGTGATTTCAAAGATTCTGAAAAACTTGCTATATTGGTATTGACACCTGCTCAGAGTTATGCTCAGTATGACCAGCACACTTAAAATTGATCTAATTGCTTTTGGACATAGTCAATTAGCTTAACAAGCTTTCATTTGCAAGTGGACTGAGAGAAAATAACAAACCACACTCTGAGGAATCAATTTAGCAACCTGAGAATCATTCCCGACATTTTAGGACTATACAGAGAAATACCAGTGATCACTTCGGGCGCGATTTCTCACAGATGGTTGATCCAATGACCTTCAAATTTTGTAGGCTTATAGTATGCTTCAAGCTTGTTCCAATGTGCTTTGAATCATCCAATTTGGTACAGTAGATCTTGAGATATGCCTCTTGGAAGTTGACAGACTTGGAGGTAGTCACTCATAGAAAACAGAGACTATGAATATATGTATATTGATTAAATCTAATGGTTGTACATTCCCATTGGCATGTAATGTGATGCTCAATGGTACTCAGAGGTGTAGGCTATGGTGTAGCTCACACACACTCAGTAATTGACTCAGAATTGCCTCGGGAAGAGTGAAGCTAACCTGCGACTTTTTCCATAGCTTTTTTATAGGAGTTTTGAAAGTATTTGAATTTGAATTCAAATTATAGCTCCCTTGAATCTCTCCACTAGACTTAGGGAGATATTCCCTCAACTAATTCATCTACTTTTTCCACGACTCTAGTCTAGTAGGTGTGATTACATGTTTGATAGAGTCATATAGACTTTTACATTGGATAAAAAGTAATAATCAATTAAGCATTAGTTTCTATGGTTCAAATGTATCCTTCAAGGGTTCAAACTTTAGCCTTCCAAGGTTCCAATTGTCCAAGCCTTATGTTGAGTCTTCAAGGTACAAATCAAAGCCAAGTGTGAAGGCTTGATTTACACCAACAGCTCCCCCTCAAGCCAAACACTTGCTTGAGTCTTCATCTTTAGTCTTCAATGATATCCTGTAATCCAATCATGGATTTAAACCTGCATAGCTTGCTCCCATCCAGAGCTTTTGTAAGCAAATCTGCACATTGTATATTAGTAGACACATATGATAATTGGATTTCCTTGCTAAGTAATTTCTCCCTCACATAGTGGTAATGAACCTCTATGTGTTTTGTCCTAGCATGATAAACTGGATTAGCTGCTAGGTGAAGTGAACTTGTGTTATCACCAAATATGATTGGTGGCCTTGTGTATAGGCCCAATTCTGAATATAATAGCTTCAACCATATGGCTTCTTGAGTGGCATTCGCTAGCCCTCTGTACTCTGCCTCAGTAGATGATAGAGCTACTATGGGTTGTTTCTTGGATGACCAAGAAATTGGTTTATCACCTGCAAAGCATATGTAACCAGATGTACTCCTCCTGTCATCCTTGCAACCTGCCCAATCTGCATCTGAGTATATTTTGATATCAATGTCTGATGAATATGGAAAGTACAAACCATGATTTTGTGTTCCCTTTAGGTATTTTAGTATCTTCTTGGCTGCCTCCAAATGTGGTACTCTTGGTTTATGCATAAATTGGCTAAGTACACTAACACCATATGATATATCAATCCTGGTTAAGGTAGCATAATTAAGACTACCTACCAAACTTTGGTAACCTGTAATATCCTTGAGTTCTTCTCCTTCATGTGCACTGAGTTTGTGGTTGACCTCCATAGGAATGTTTGAGACTTTAGCTTCCTGCAAATTAAACTTCTTGACCATGTCCTGAATGTACTTCTTCTGAGTAATAAATATACCTGAATTTGTGTAGACCAATTCAAGTCCTAGGAAGTACTTCAATAATCCAAGATCATTGATCTTGAATTCCTTCATCATTTGTCCTTTGATGTGTCTTATCCCCTGAACATCATTTCCTGTAATAATGATGTCATCAACATAGACACACAAGTATATTACCTCTGAATTGTTCTTCTTTATAAACAATGAAGTATCTGCTTTACTCATCACAAATCCTTGATCTAGGAGATAGGTTGTCAACCTGTAATTCCATGCTCTAGGTGCCTGCTTCAATCCATACAGAGCTTTCTTCAATTTACAAACATGATTTACCTTATTGAGATCCTCATAGCCAGGTGGTTGTGACATATAGACCTCTTCAGATATCCATCCATTTAAGAATGCATTCTTTACATCCAATTGGTACATGTTCCAATTCTTGGATGCAGCTACACTCACCATAATTCTGATAGTTGGCATCTTGGCCACAGGAGAAAATGTCTCCTCATAATCAATGCCTTGGGTTTGTGCAAAACCCTTGGCTACCAACCTAGCTTTATACCTGTTTATTGTGCCATCTGAGTTCCTCTTGAGTTTATAGATCCATCTGGATCCTATCACCTTCATGGAGTCTTTCTTGGGTACTAAGTCCCAAGTATCACTCTCCTTGAGAGCCTCCATTTCTTCATCCATTGCTTCCTTCCATTCTGGTTTAGTAATTGCTTCTTCAAATGTACCTGGTTCTTCATTCAAGATATCCTTTGCAAGATATACAGAGTGCTTGGTTACAAGTGAAGTATCATACCCATACCTAATTGGTTTCTTCTTTTCTCTTTGAGATCTCCTCATAGCTTGAGTTGAGGATTCTGGATTGTCTTCTAGTTGCTTCATCTTCATCTTCCCTTTGGATTTCCAAGCCTTGAATTCTTCAATGTTGATGGTGTCTTCATCATCTGAGCTTGTGTCCTCTTTCTGAGTTGGTTCTTGCCTGATAAGTTTTGGAAAGTCTTCTTCCATATCATAAGGTAGGCTAACTTTCCTGCACTCATTTTCATACCATGAATCATTTTCATCAAATATGACATCTCTGCTTACCTTGAAGCCTTTGTTTAAGGGGTTATAGAACCTGTATCCTTTCTGATTCAAATCATAACCAATGAAGATACACTTTTCAGCCTTAGGGTCTAGCTTTCCCCTTACCTGTGAGGGAATATGCACATATGCAACACACCCAAAGATTTTGCAATGATCCAGAGATGGTCTCTTACCATGCCAAGCCTCATAGGGTGTCATTCCATCAAGTGTCTTTGATGGCAACCTATTGATTAAGTATGTGGCAGTAGATACACTCTCTGCCCAAAGATAATTTGGTAGTTTTTTCTCATTAAGCATAGACCTAGCTGTCTCTACAATGAGTCTATTCCTCCTTTCAGCTACCCCATTTTGTTCAGGTGAGTACCTTGTAGTAATCTCCCTCTTGATGCCTCTTTCCTGCAAGAAATCTTCAAAGTCATTGGAGAAGTATTCTCCACCACCATCTGACCTTAGCCTTTTCAAATGTCTACCTGTTTGATTTTCAACTAATGCAAGATACCTTTTGAAACAATTAAATACTTCATCTTTATGTTTCATGAAGTACAAGACAGTCCATCTGCTATAGTCATCAATAAAGGACACATAGTACCTTGATCCAGATATGGATGGCTCCTTGCTTGGTCCCCAAACATCTGTATGCACCAATTCCAAGTAATCTTCATGCATAAAACCTTTCTTGGTATATGGCAATCTGTGTGACTTACCAAATTGACAAGACCCACACTTGTATATCATGTGTTGCTTGGATACATTAGGTATCCCAAGCACACATTGATCCCTACTCATCTGCTTTAAGGTCCTCTCTCCAATGTGACCTAATCTTTTGTGCCACATCTCCAATTCTGATAGGATTTGGTCCTTATAGTTGTACAAGGCAATATTCTTAGTATCCTCAAGTTCAAAGGTAAACAATCTACCTGATTTCTCTCCCTTGGCTATCCTTCTGAATCCATGTCTTGGATCCTCCACATATGCACCATGTTGAGTGAACCTGACCTGTAGACCTTTTTCAACAATCTGACCTACACTCATCAGATTTTTGGTGATTGTTGGAACATACAACACTCTGCTTAGTAAATTCTGATTACCATCACTTGTTTTGACATTGCCTACTTTAACAACTGAATGTTTAGTGTCATCACCTATCTGCACTTGGTGCTTGCCTTTGGGTTCTTCCAAATCAGAGAGTAAGGCAACATTTCCAGCTACATGGTTGGAGCAACCTGAATCAATATAGAACAAATGATCATCATTGATACCTGATTTAGATGTCATGTTCATAATCAACAAGGAATCATCTTGATCCTCTGCATAATTGTTGTAATCCTTTCTGTTCCTGTATCCACCTTGATAATTGCCATTGTGATTGTAGCTATTGTTGTAATTATTGTTGTAGCCATGGTAGCCTTGAGATTGATTGAATCTGCCTCTGCCTTGAGAGTATCCTCCTCTTTGGTGACCTCTTCCTCTTTGGTTCTTGTAGTTTTTGTAGCATTCATCTGTAGTATGGTTAGACAAGCCACAAATATTGCATGGAGATTGATTGTAGGGTCTCCCCCTACCTGACTTACCTCCTCTGCCCCTACCTCTAGAAGATCTACCTCTCCCTGTATAGTTTGCTTGGGAGGTAGAGCCTTCTTCATCAACCTTCTTGCTTTTACCCTTGTCTTTAGATTTCTTATCAGTATATAGGGCAGAGGGATTGTTACCTTTTGATTGCTCTCCATTCTTTGTGATCTTTGCTTCATGTGTAAAGAGTTGTCCAATCAGAGTTGTTAGATCAGGTGCTTGGATGTCCATGTACAAGTCCATTGCAGTGGTAAAGCTCTCCCACTTGTCATCTGCTTTTAGTCCATTGATCACTTGTCTGACTATTTGCTCTTCCTCAATTTCTTCTCCAACACTTGCAAGTTGATCTGCAATGTCTTTGACTTTGGTGACAAAATCTGAGACACATTGTTTTGATTGCTTCCTAAGAGTTGTAAACTCAATCCATAGCTGATTCTTTCTGGCCCTTGTGCTTGATGAAAAGTATGTTGACAAGGTTTCCCAAGTCTCTTGGGAAGTCTTACAATTCCTTACATGAGGTAGAAGGAAATCAGAGATAGAGTTTAGAAGATATGACCTTGCCAAAGCATCTTTTGCACACCATTGATTTAGCCTCTCATGTTCATCCTTTGTAGGTAGGCCTCTGGTTTTGAATGAGGGCAACTCCTCATCTCCTGATATGTATCCATACAAGCTTCTCCCTTGTAGATAGGTCTTCATTCTCAATGACCAAGCCTGGTAATTATTTCTATCCAATTTGTCAATGAAGGAAGGGAAACCATCACCCATAATTACCTTATTTGCTCTGATACCACTGTTGGAAGTGATGGCTGGATGCAATCAGAAGATCAAGCTGGTGCTGCAAATCCTGCTTCACACCTGCCCTCCTTTCTCTTCAGATATGCTTAGGAGACTCCTTGAGCTTCCAAATGACACCAAAATATGCTATATGTACTTTGGAAATGAGTTGAGTAATGATTAGATCAAAACAGACTACTTGTGATTTCAAAGATTCTGAAAAACTTGCTATATTGGTATTGACACCTGCTCATAGTTATGCTCAGTGTGACCAGCACACTTAAAATTGATCTAATTGCTTTTGGACATAGTCAATTAGCTTAACAAGCTTTCATTTGCAAGTGGACTGAGAGAAAATAACAAACCACACTCTGAGGAATCAATTTAGCAACCTGAGAATCATTCCCGACATTTTAGGACTATACAGAGAAATACCAGTGATCACTTCGGGCGCAATTTCTCACAGATGGTTGATCCAATGACCTTCAAATTTTGTAGGCTTATATTATGCTTCAAGCTTGTTCCAATGTGCTTTAAATCATCCAATTTGGTACAGTAGATCTTGAGATATGCCTCTTGGAAGTTGACAGACTTGGAGGTAGTCACTCAGAGAAAACAGAGACTATGAATATATGTATATTGATTAAATCTAATGGTTGTACATTCCCATTGGCATGTAATGTGATGCTCAATGGTACTCAGAGGTGTAGGCTATGGTGTAGCTCACACACACTTAGTAATTGACTCAGAATTGCCTCGGGAAGAGTGAAGCTAACCCGCGACTTTTTCCATAGCTTTTTTATAGGAGTTTTGAAAGTATTTGAATTTGAATTCAAATTATAGCTCCCTTGAATCTCTCCACTAGACTTAGGGAGATATTCCCTCAACTAATTCATCTACTTTTTCCACGACTCTAGTCTAGTAGGTGTGATTACATGTTTGATAGAGTCATATAGACTTTTACATTGGATAAAAAGTAATAATCAATTAAGCATTAGTTTCTATGGTTCAAATGTATCCTTCAAGGGTTCAAACTTTAGCCTTCCAAGGTTCCAATTGTCCAAGCCTTATGTTGAGTCTTCAAGGTACAAATCAAAGCCAAGTGTGAAGGCTTGATTTACACCAACAGCTGTTTGAGAAAAAGACCATAGAAGTCACTCTTAAAAGTCGAATCCATCCATTGGAAAGGTTTACAAAACATATTGAGGCCCACTTCTCCACATCCATTGGAAGAAGTAAAAGAAGCCGTTGGCTAACGGAAGACTTCCAGAAAGCAGAAGAAGAAGGACATGCATCCAATGCACTCAATCAAAGAAGAAGACTTCCACATAGTAGGAAGAAGAAGGATGTGCATCCAATAAGAAGGATTCCTCATAGTAGGAAGAAGAAGGACATTCATCCAATATAAGAAGAAGACCTTCTCATAATAGGAAGATGAAGAAAGTGCATTCAGCGCACTCATACAAAGGTAGAAGAAGGTTATTACACTTGAAGGCTTATAAGCATTTTATATGTGCTTTCATAAGTCACTATGATTTATATTCATCTACAAAAGCAAAACTTTCTATAGACTCTCATGCATTAAGAGTCACATTAAAAGACTTGACATATACAAGGGCTGCATATTTTCACACAAATCACATTTCTTTGTAAAAGCATAGTCAAGGTAGTCATGTTGGAGCAAACCCCCTTCATCCTCAACCAATGTAATGGGCCAATACATACAGTCGATCACAATACAAGTGGTGTGAGCACTTGATAACAAGCTACGTAATGTTTTTGAGTTACACACGTAATGTTTTTGAGTTACACACATAGGTGCAATCATAACTAGAGAACATCAAGAAGTTGGGATCTTGATTAGCTTCATTTCTTTATCAAACAATTGAAGGATTAGGATCACTCTAGACTAGAGCCTTGCTTGCTTCAAGATGAGTGTGAAAAACCACAACCTCTGAACTTTGCAAATGGACAAAGTTAAGTTTTTATACATAGATGGCAAAAGCCATACTTAAAGCCCTTTGTTATTTTGTAACCTATTTTGAAACTTCATCATGTACTTTTGTCCAAGTCACCATCATCATGAACTTATCTATCAAGCTCGTGTACTTCTTTTGAAGTATTTTATATAAATCAAGAAACACCATTCAATAGGAATTATCAGATCGATAGGGAGTTACTCTTGGAGATCAACCACATGAAGCAAAGATTACTGTTGGAGATCAACCACATGAAGCAAAGATTACTCTTGGATATCAACCATATCAAGAAAAGACTACATTCGTGAAGATCAACTACATCAAGCAAAGACTACACATTTGAAGAAAAGGCCAACCACTCATTTGAAGAGAAGGTCAACCACTCATTTGAAGAGAAGATAAAGTAAAAAGTAATTCCCTACAAAGTAGGCAACTTGCAAGAGCTCTCCTTAAATCAAGGTTATTACATTTCTATAAAGAAACGGATGCGGAGTGATGAAGGGAGAATTTCCTTGAATCGAGGATTTATGCTTGGAGTTTATGCTTGGTGTGCACAAATTCCTACCGCTTTACACCATGTGTATATAAGAACCATTATTTAATACAACAGATTGGGACTCTATTAGATACTCTCATATACCATGTGTCTTTCTTTTCTCTATGAGGCATCAGTTTGATGTTAACTATGTATCTCTATTTGTTACGTACTGTAGCTCATCCTTCGATCAATGTCTGTTGCATTCGACATCTATGATAGTTATCACTATTGATTATAGGATATATGAGATCATAGCATATATGAGATCATAAGTAATTCATATATATATATATATATATATATATATATATATATATATATATATATATATATATATATATATATATATGTACCATTCATGATTACATGGAAGAACTCGGTTTGTATGTCTGTGGCATATCTATAACAATACCTATACTCGGCAGTAGACTACATTCAAGCTGTGTATGTTTTTATATGTTGTGATTAAAAACATATCTCACATACTTATATGCAATCAACATATATAACTTTATGCACAACAAATTCATGAATTCATTGGGAGATATAAGATATCTATTGAGGGTGCAGAGTGCTGTGAGAATTTACGTGTAACATCATGCTGCAGACATCATATGGACATGTGAAGGTTCAGATCTTGAAATGCACTGCCAAAATTTTAAGGTTGGAGATATCTTTGAAGATTGTCATTGAATCCCAATGAAGCTTGCCATTGCTTGACACATATACTTATGTTTGCATTATTCATTTGCTTATGTCTTATGTGTGATATGTACAAGTTGCAGGTATTTTCTACACTTGTTTATTTCTTCAAGTGATGGTGACACAATTAACTGCAACGATTTTACGTAAAGTGCATAAACCATGGAGTTCTCTTTTATGAAGTTGTAATGTTCCCTCTCATACAAATGCGCTTATGGAGAAGAGCTCTACAAATATTTGAAAAGGGATTCACATGCATATCTTCATTACAAGAGGTTTATGAAGATTGACATGCTCTTTTTGTATCTTGAGTACAACATATTGAAGTTTGTTGTTATTCTTATGATGGAACTCAAATGGGATCATGTTTTTGCTTATATGCAACTCTTGGAGTTAATCTTTACCTCTCACTCATCCAACACACGTTTCCATATTATTTCTACTTCCTCAAAAATTATAGATGATTTTACAGGATTGACCATTCTCTTATTTATGAAGCATAAAGATGATTGTTCTCATGTTTTAAGAAGTATCTAGCCCTTGTGGAAAATCAAACATGTAAAACTTTAAAAAGACTAAGGTATGATGGAGGGGAAGAATACTTCTCCCATGAATTTGATTCCTACTTGCAAGATAGAGGAATCAAGAGAGATATAACCATAAAATACACACTTGAGAAGAATGGAGTAGCAAGTAGGAGAAAAGGACCATTATGGGAGCAACAAGGTCCATGTTGAATGAGAAGAAGCTACCCAATCACTTATAGGTGGAGGTAGTATCACTACCACATACATCATAAACAAGTTACCCTCAAATTATTTGGATGGTAAGGCCCCTTATGAAGCTTGGAATGGAAGAAGAAAAAGCTTGGATCATTGCAAGATATTTGGGTGCATTGCATATGCACACATAACATCTCAAATCATAGTTAAACTAATCGTAAGGTAGAGAAGTGTGTCTCTATAAGTTATGACTTTAATAAATAATTTTATAGGCTTTATAAGTGTAGCACAAAAGCCTTCATAGCTAGGTCAAGATGAAGTGTTTGACGAAACAAGTCTTGGTTTGAGGATGATTTTAGGAAGGTCAAGTTACCATATGACTTGGAAGGGAGACTTTCCAACAATCTCAAGCAAGATTACACATACATTTGAAGTTCCAAGTGACTCTAAAGATGATTAGAAGACTCCTAGGAGGGAGATCAACCCATGGAACCGTCAGGGTAAATCAAAGATACAAGAGTTGAGGGATATTGCAAAATCCTCTCAACAAACTATTAGGAGATCTACAAGGGAAAATAAAAAGTGAGAAAGGTATGGCTACGATGCATCATTCATAACTGAACATCTATATAGCTTAGGACTTGAACTATGAAGAGTCCTCATCTTATGAAGAGGCCAAGAAGAAACAAAAATGGATGAATTCAGTGGAATAAGTGATTGAAGCCTTGCAAGAAAGTAACAGTTGGGAGTTGGTACCCGAGACTCCTACCATGAAGTTCATTGGATCCAAATGGATCTACAAGGTGAATAAAAATATTGATGGAACTATCAATAGGCACAAAGCCAGGCTTGCGGCCAAAGGGTATGCTCATACCCAAGGTATTGACTATGAGGAGACCTTTTCTTTTGTGGAAAAGATGCCAACAATAAGGTTCTTATGAGTATTGCAATAGTAAAATATTGGAAGATATACTAGATGGATGCGAAGAATGCATTCATAAATGGATGGATATCAGAAGAGTACATCACTCAACCCTCTAGGTTTGGAGACTCACATTGTCCTGAAGATGTATGTGAGTTAACAAAAGGCTCATATGGGATAATACAAGCTCTAAGAGCTTGGAATCAGAGAGTTGTGACTTATTTGCAAGAAAAAAAGGTTTGTAGTGAGCAAAGCAGATCCTTCTCTCTTTAGTAAGAGATCAAATAGAGAAGCCATATACCTTTGTATATATGTAGATGATATCATACTCACAAGAAATGATGTTGAAGGAATTCAAAGGATTAAGCTACAAATGAAGGAGGAATTCAAGATGAGTGAATTAGAGAAGCTCACTTACTTCCTTGGATTCGAAGCAAATTA
>CM035435.1:83319903-83322403 GCA_020310875.1 Ceratopteris richardii
ATGCGTGCATCATTTCCATGAACCATGTGCAAGGGATACTATAGGTAATGCACAGCCTATATTGTGTCGTCTGTGCTGAAAAGGAAGCTCAGAGTTTTTGTAGAACTGGCTGAAGTTCAGAAGTTGCTTGGTACCCTGGTGGAGCTGTGCTTTCATGATTATGAGCATGTGAATTAGAAGTATGGAACTGATATGATTTTCATCTCAATGATGAGATACATGTCGTTCTCATTTGAGTAGCTCAATTATGGAGATGTCGACATTTTCAGATGCTCAATTATGTATGAATGTGAATGTGATCTTTCCTGAAGCGAGTAGGTATCCTTTGAGATGATTGTGCTGGGCCCATTCGTCGCACTCCAGACATTTGCTTACATGAAGCTATGCTGGCAGGAAGTTTTTTTGGCGTTTGCACTTTGCTTTTAGGAGAGGACGCTGCGAAGAAGACAGGAGGGGGGTGCCGATGTACTGATAAGGGGGGGGCTCTCTTACTCTCTCTCTCCATTCCTCTTCATCATAAAAAGGGGGCAGGTCCGTTTTTTCAGCAGCTCTGACAAAAAAACGGAAAGGAGGAGGCATTGGTAGGAGGTGGCAGAGGGGGAGCTCTTCAAAAAGGGTACACGAGGGAGAGCAGGGGGGCGATGAAATTTTTTGTTTTGGGGGTTTCTCTGGGGGAATGTTCCTGCTATGGAGATATGTATGAGAAGAAGCAGACAGAGGGAAGGAGGAAGCATGAGGAAAGAGGGGAACATGATGGCATTCTCATGACTATCTTTTCTGCGCTTACTGCGAAGGTGAAGCATCGAGAGATACACACACAATCGGGAAGGTTTCCTTATCACACGATTCATTACTTCTACTGCATCTCGATTTTCAGACAAAGGGAAGGCGAATGAGGTAGACAGTAGTCCGCAGTTCAGGGTGATCCATCCCTCAACGGGGTTCGATTACCTTAATTCAGAAACGGATGCAAGTAGGCAACACTAAGTGCTCTCTCGCTTTCGGGTCAGAAACCATTAACAGGAAGTGCAGCTTCTTTCCCTGTGTTCTGCCCACGACAGTCCACAGCATTTAAGTTATGGCTATCCATTGTTGTTTAGTGCAATATGGGTGAAAGGTCTGCGGTCAAAGTGATGCATTGGCTAGAGAGCGCAGGGACGGAAGTTGGTCGTGACCACTACATGGAAAGCTACCTTGTAAATTGGATATGTCTGAAGCTAAGGACGCTCTGATGCAGATGAGCGGAAATCTCTATCCCGTGGGGCCAACAAGCTGATGCACAAAAACATCAATGCAAAGAAGCTTCCATCATACATAGCCCTGCGCTGAGCCATGGAGGAGGGGAAGAAGATAAATCCATAGGAGTTGAGGCTGGATTTGCTAAGTGGGAATATATCAATTACTGAAGTTTCGCGGTGATGTGATAAAATCAGAATAGATCTACTTTTCCTCACATGAAAAAAGGTATACGCTGAACTCTATAGATAGCAAAAAAAAAAAAATATATATATATATTTAGTGAAAGCCTGTTTTGACTAAAAGCAAAGTCTTCTTAATAATTTTAGAGTGGTTGTAGTGAAAGTACTTTAAAGTTTGAATTTGGTTGCCGACTTTGTGTCTCTTGCTTAACTCATCGAACACTACTACATTTTTATCTGTCATGGTTTACCCTTGAATTTTGTGTTGAAAATTGCGAAAACGGGTTTTGGAAACACAAAGGAACTCTTGTGCTCTTCTTTAGAATATGCCGCTTATCTAGGAAAGAATCACTGGAATAGGGGCTCTGCAGGAGAGCTTGAGAATGCTCTTGATGCCGCTTGTCTAGTCCCCATCCTTGTGAGGGAGTTTTTGACTGGCTCGAGTTATGGTCTGTCCTTGGCGATGATGCATCTCACAAGGATGAATTTCGGTTTGGAGAAGGATAGGTACGTAAGAAAAGTGTGGTAGTTTGGAGTAAAGCCGAACAACTGAAGCGCTCATTGCAAACTCTGCCAAGTGATAAAGAACTTAAAGATTTGCTGCTGGTCTGAGCAAGAAAAATTTCTTTTGATATCTTTAATCACTAAATGAAAAGAAAAGTTCTTTATTGATTAATGTTCTGTCAAATAGAAGCCAGGGCGCTCTTATGTGCAGATAAATGAAGTTCGAACTAGTCTTTATGTTTTGATGAGACAGTTATGGTGTTGTACTGGTCATTGGAAGGAGGAAATGAGCTTTTAACTTCTATTGCTTGTAATACACATGGATGTAAATTCATCGAAAAGGAGATGAATTAACAACTACTATCATGATCATTCTTTCACTTGTGGTTTTTAGGCATCGAAGCTCTGAAGTTTAGAGTAAATCGGGTCATAACCTCAGCGTAATGAATAACAAAGTTCAACGCATCAGAAAGTAATCCCTTCCACAATAAACTTATGCACTTCACGTATGCAGTAAGGAAAATATAGTGAGAGAAAGCAAGGATTCAGGAAATGTGAATACTTACTTGTATGGGGGG